>JAQGBH010000356.1:0-55809 GCA_034698265.1 Sminthurinus aureus | reverse complement strand
ACCAAACTCCAAACTCCAAATACATATCAGACATCAAACGACTAGAGCGACTGGAGCGACAAGAGACATGAGAAGATGGGGCGACGAGACGAGACGAGAGACGAGACATTATAATGTACATTGTACAATGTAAAATGTACATGTGAAGGGTGCAAGATTTATCTGTTAGGGTCTGGAACATTTTTGGGACCAAATATACATATTTTACTCCGGAAACTGCCATTTTACTCCAAAATGAATTGTAAATTTACGTGTGTGTGTATGTTGTATGACAGAAAAGTTGTTTAGAATACACAATACACAAATTATCACAAGCCAAGAGAATCTGCTTAATTTTTACTCCTCTGTAAAACAGAAAAACAGAAAAGCGTACTTAAAACCAGTAACGATCCGAGATTCGACATCGACATACGAGATTCAAGATACTCACATCATCATCATGATTATCACTGCAATTTTTAACGCTTCCATCGGCAAATGGATCTACTTCCGCCGCAAAATTTTGTAATCACTATACCCGCTAACAACTACCAGCACTCGACGCTCGACGCTCGACGCTTGACGCTTGACGAGTTGCATGGTTTTTTATTTTCATACTCCCTGGTTTTGTATTTTGTATTCTGTACGGGTCAATTTGCTGGTAAAATGAAAGAGAGATTCATCCCCGTACAATTTATAATTTGTTATGACAGTCACTCAGCCTCTGATTTATTACATTCTACGACACGCTACATATCTGCAATTTAAACATTTGCACATTTGAACACAGCAACTCGTCAAACTTTTACCATTTACTATTTACTCGTAAGAGCAAACATGAGCAATAATAATTACAATTAAGCTCGCTCATTTCAACTGTTCCATTGTAAATTGTAACTGAAAAGTTGCGAGTTGTATCTACATTGTACATTGTACATAAATATTATCTCGAGTATCGAGTATGCAGTAGGAATAAGTGTTTTTAAATGATGAAACAGGATTTTGTGAATTATTTTCATGAATTGTTAAAAAATATATTAAGTATAAAGACTCGTGTCCTATTTTGTATTTGTATTTCATACATTCATACATGGATATTTTTCAGTTTGCAGTTCGGTATTTTGTGTAAATGTGCAAAGGATTTTCCTCCTGTTTTATTTGGAATCTCAAATCTCGAATATGGGAAACGGGGAAATGGAAATGGAGGAATATTATGGAAAAAGACGGTTCGTTTTTGAAAATGAGTACATTTATTTAAATATGGGACTCGAGGCAGATGCTAGTTATGTTTTACATTTCCCATTTCCCACTTATGCTTTCATATTCCATTTTCCCTATTCTAGTTGCCATGTTGAGTACATCTAAAATCTACTGTATCCCATCCTGTTCTCATTCTGTATAATGTATAAAGTACAAAGTACAGTTTTACAGTGTACAGTGTACATGATGCACTCACTCCGTCTCCGTCTCCGTCTTTTACTCTCACTCTCACTCTTTTAGTAGACAACTAGACAGAAAACTACGTACTAATTGGCTCATCGTTCAACATTTTGAATAATTTGTTGTGGGGAATTCGAGCGTACGTACAATGTACAATGTACAGATATCGTCCCTCACTTTCCTTCCTCACTAGAACCTAGAAACTAGAGAGTAGAAGCGGAACTTTGTACGTGTACACTATACATTGTAGACTCTGCTTTGTACATAATATAATATAATTTTTTGAGCAAGATCAAACACAGAACATAAACATGAACAAGAGTACAGAGTACAGGATGAACAACGTATAAAACAGACAAGAGACAGAGACAGAAACAGAAAGAGAGATGAAGAAAAAGATGAAGCCGATGCCGTTGCCGATGCGGATGCCACAAAAGCCCGTTTCCGTGCCCGTATTCATTTGGAAAATAGAGTGCGTAGAAATTAAAATTAACGCGACCATAATTACATAGCTTGTGCATACACCATACGCCATACACTCATCTACATATGGCTTGTTTTTTATACGTTTCTTACACATGTAGAGCACATCATAAAAAATGCTGGCGCTTTCTATCATGTGCATCTCCATCTTCATACTCCATACTGTTAAACTTCCTTCCTTCCGAACACCAAACTCCAAACTCGTTTCGCGTGTTGTACTTGGACTTGTAACCGAATGCACCATGTTCAGCTCTGTTGCTTTCTAGTTTACTAGTCTAGAGTCTGTAGTCTGTAGTCTAACTAGTTTTAAATTTGATGTTTTTTCGTTGTGCGTACACACCGTAAATCGGTTGCATAAAAAGAATGTTGAATGTTAAATGTTGTAAGGAAGGGAATGGAAAGGACTGAATCCTGTTTCTCAACTAGCTACATTTATCTTTTTATGTATGAGAATGTCGTAATGTTTTCTCTTCCATTATTTTGCTCCTAAAAACTAAAAATACCTTCAAACCAAGTCATACGCACAATATATATAAGCACAACGACACATGTACAATGTAAAACGTACACAGTAAATATACAGAGTTGGGCTTCTACTTTGACTTACTTGGCTTTTGGCTATCTTTGGGCAATGAGTTTCATTAGAAGATTGAAAATGGAAGAATTGGAGGGATTGAAGAATTGACATTGACAAGGCAACAATATTTCAATGGGTTTAAATTTGAATGAATAGTCAAATAGTCAAAAGTCAAAGCAATAGCAAATAGCAAATAGCAGCTGTATTACATTGAAATCTGAATGGAAAATACGGAGAGTTGTAAAAGTTTTTGAGTACAAAGTCAAATGAGAAATAAGTATGTGCCTAGAACAAACACAAAAGTGTAAAAAACCTTCTAAAGAGACATGCTCCTGTCTACTCCTGTCATTTTGTATACTGTATACTGCAATGCAATGCAATGTGTGCATAAGGTCGGCAATCGGCAGTCGTTATGAATGCGTAGTCTCGAGTCTCGAGTCGGCAGCAGTTATGACTGAGTAAAAGTTAAAGGATGAAATATGTGTAGAGTGTACATGGTGAGACATATTGGATATTTGAAAGGGTGACAATAAAAATCCCGTTAAAATATTTTGTAGTGGAGAGCGGGACTTTAATAAGACTATTGGATATTGGCTGTTGGATGTTGGTGAACACAGTTTACTTTATGACACACACTAAATTTGGTATTAAACTCGTTTAACTTTGAAAGTACGTAGAAATATGCGTCACACTCCCTATATTATATTATGTTATCCTGCACAGAGGTTTTCTAAAGTCAAAACATTTATTAGGCAACTGGAGCGTCTAGAGTCTAGAATATAGAATCTAGAGGATTCTGGATAAACAGTCATTTATTTCTATTTCAAATGATTGCTGCTGATGGTGAATGTGACTGTGAGAAGCCAACTCAGCTCAGTTCAACTCAACACACGATAAAGCAAAGTAAGTTCCAACTTTCAACTCTGACTCCATTTAAAATATAAAAGTATCTATTTGTACATAGTGGATACAGAATGTTGTGTGGAGGAAAGCAAGTCCAAATGGCACCACAAACAGAAACAGAGTCAGAGGCAGAGGCAGAGTCAACCATCGACTAGATATGACTAGATGACTAGATGACTCGATGCTCGATGGTAATATCTATACAAAACTGGTATATCGTCATGGGTCTCCGTATCCGTATCCGTATCCGCTGAACACTCTTTGTGCATTTTCACAGGATGTTATTATGACGGCTGAGCCTTTTGCGCTCAGCTTCAAACCTCACGACAGCTTATAATTAATCATTTTGCCAATACGTCATATACACAAAACACAAAGATAATGTGCATCTACAATCTACAATGTAATGCAGACTCGACATTAGAGATTTGAGTGAAAACCAAGTTAGTCTAGAGTCTAGAAGCTAGAATCGAGAATCGAGAATCTAGAATCTAGAACATCATTTCTGTTTCTCGTTTCCTCGTTTCATCATCATCTTTGCCAACTCAAATCGCATCCCATCCCATCGCATCGCATTCACTCAAAACGGAAAGTACACAAAATACAAAATATCAAAATTTGACCGACCATTGAGAAACATAGAGAAATTTCTTCATTTTCACTTTCACTCGGTCTCAATTCTCAATTCTCAATGCACTCGTCAATTTATTCTATTGTATTGCATTAAGTGTGTTGCTTTGAACACTGAACATTGAACATATTTTGTACCATTCGCTACTCGACAGTCGTAGCTCTTAGTTTAAAGATCCGTTGATTTTCTTCCTCTTTATTGCTGTATAAGATGCAACGAGGGTTTAATATTCAAAATTCAAAATTCAAAACGTATCTAGAATCTAGAGATATGTACACGCACTTTACAAATAAAACGTGGTGTAACGAACGACAACCTCCAAATTCCAAACTCTAAGATCTAAACTCCAAGCCGTGAACTATAAACTATAAACATGAGAAACGGAACTCATACCTCAGTAATAATAATATTTCTACGTTTCTAGGTGTAGCAGCTTAAATCTTAATATTACTATTAACCTCTTGCTTCGTACTTGATACCTCGTTCGTTTTGATTTATATTGATAAACAGTGTGCGCGTATGTCTTCACTCATGCAACCTATACGTACCTTGACACACGCACTAAATACTAAATACTAAACTCTAAATTACGTCAACATCCACATCAACACCAATATCAACACTCGTAAAAGTACTCGAGTTGTAAGTTAAAGATGTTGAACAGCTTGTTGGAAACTTTATCTACTTGCAGATTCTGGCTTCTGGCTTCTAGCTTGTGGATTCTGGCTTCTGCCGTTCTAAATATTTGGTAAATCACATAGTACATACCTTGAGGAATGAATACGATATAAACAGAAGTGGGCATTTTCTCAGTTTGATTTAGTGGCTTGACAATTTACATGCTCAATTCACAAGGTAAGTTTGACATTCATATTTATATTTACCATAATCATACCTAATAAACAATTTCATTCTCTTTAGAAGTCAGAGAGGCAAAAGAGACGGACAAATGTTTTGTCTTAATATTTGGTACGAATAAATTACTAGAATTTTAGATTTAGAATCCACCATTTATTAATCAAATTACTACGGCTACACATTTTGTATCCTGTAGATGGGAAAATAGGAAAAACAACAACAAGTTTTTACCATGGCATTAAAAAAAGCAATAGATATAAAAATACTCGTATAATTACCGTGTATGCGTATGAACATTTCAGTGCTCAATGCTCAACTTGGCCGACATCACACACGTGTGGTTTAAAATGCAAGATAAATCCTGGCTAACGTATCTGAAAGGACCAACGACTAATAAGCACAGGAACAAGAACGAGAAAATGAAGAGGAAAATAAATGAGCAAGAAAAGGATGATGCTGTGGAGCTGGTACTGGTACTGGTACTGGTGCTGGTGCTGGAACACAAGTTGCATCTCGGACTAAAAAATGAAAAAACTAGGCAATTTACTGACTAGACGCAGCCAAAACCTAGAAAACCTAGAACCTAGTAAAAAATAAAAGAGTGCACCGTAAACAGTAACTTTAGTAGGACAAAACGAGGACATATTATAACGTAAGCGAAAAGGAAAAGGAAAAGGAACAGGAAAACGAGGACCAAAGCTCCTTTTCCTCAGGTTTTCAATGTGCAATGTGCAAAGATATGCGAGATTCGAGACTCGCTGAACGCCGAAAGAGAAATAAGAGGGAGAAGGAAAAGGAGATCCAAAAAGTGTCCTATTTATAGAAAGTAATTTTAATTCCAAACTAGTGGAAAATTTTTGCACGAGACCAGAAAAAAACGGGGTTCTATACCACATCCTCATTCTCTTAGCCATGCCATAGTATGTACTATACCTATATATATATATATATATGCTATAGCCATGTGAGGATTTTCACCGGTAACTATAGATAGTAGATAGTTGTTACCACGTAGATTGTAGACTGTAGATTGTAGATATGCAGAGAAACGGAAGAACAAAGTCGGTAAGGAATAGGAAAACACAAAACTTAGCTGACAGGACCAAGACTCGTTTTTACACGGCTCCGGTTCCGGCTCTGACTTCGACTTTGACTCGGCGTGACTGTGCTGTACTGTCTTATCCACAGGTATGCTTATTACCTTTCTGGAGAGAGAGCTAAAGAGACTGGCTGTAAAGAACCAACTAAGATGTGATTCCCTAACTCAATTTCTCAGTGTATTGTAAGTGTGGGAAGGAGAGTAAATGTGTCGCCTGTAGGCAAGGATTTACACAAGTTTACATCCATCTATTTTCTACTCTCCAACATCTACTATCTGCTATTCGCTATCTACGTCCTGAATTATACATTATACGCTACAATGGTAAATCACATGAGTACACTGTACATTGACATGTCAATACAAAGTGCTGGAGACTGGAGACTGGAGACGGGAGAAGAAACACAGTCATCTGGAATCTTGGTTCTAGATTTTAGATTTTAGATTCTGGATTCTAGATTCTAGATTCTATATACATGGAGAAATGAAGTTTGTAGAGTGTGGTCTGGATTTTTGCACTTGTCCTTATCATCCTATTTAGTACATATTATATAGACGCACATACTACATACAAGAATTGTGAGCAAGTTGTGAAATCCGTCTATTTTTCTCCTTCTCATTCTCATTCTGTCATTCTTACACTTTTCTAAACTTCCAGTTGCCTTTTGGACCAATTTAGAAAAGTTCAAGTCAGATTTCGAGCTAAGATGAGTCAAGTTGAAGTTGGACTTGGAGCTGAAGTTGGAGTTGTCCACACTAAGTACTAGGAATTACTGGAAGAAAATACAAAAAATCCTCAATTTTTTAGACCATCCACAACTTCACTAGACTTGACTAGACTAGACTTGACTAGACAACACAACACCTCACTAAATAAAACAAACTAAACCAAGGCATCCGAACCAAACTCGAAAAACTAGCGACCAAAGAATCTCTTCTTCTTTCCAGGAATTTGGAACATCATTCAATCAGAATTCCAGCTTCCATGATTTTTATCTAGATTCTAGATTGTACAAGGTAGATTTTAGACATTTCTATACATGTACAATTTACAATGCACAACAAGACATCAAGTGAAGGACAAAACTGTACGGTGAACATGAACATGAAAAAGTATCTAAATCCAAGGAATCCAAAGGTAGATGAAATCTAGGGCACAAACTACAAACTACAAACTAGAAACTAGAAACTACAAACTGTAACTTTCTGCTTCTGTCTTCTTCTTTCTTCCAGTAAATCTTTCATCCACAAAGTAAAGCCAGTGAGTAAGCCGGAGAGCCAGAAAAAAACTCGACTGAATTTTAATGGATTTTTTCTTTTCTTTCTGTTATTTTTTGACATTTCTCTTTTTCACGTGTGTACTTTGTTTTTCTCTTTTCCTCTCTTCTCCTCTCTTCTCGTCTCATGACTTGCTTACTCCTTATTGCTCATTCTTCTCTTCTTTGCCTTCTTTACCTAGTGTTCTCTGTGAAAAATGAAAAAACCAAAAGTAGAACAATTGTTCAAGATAATAAAGCAGTTGACTTAGTTGATGCTGGTTTAGTTTGCTGGAAAATGATTGTCATTAGGATGGAATTACATTTCCTTTTACAAGGTTTATACCTGAGTTGAACAGCACAGCACAAGACAACATAGATCCTGGATTGTACGTATGAGGACATTTAAATGAAAATAGTTATACACAATCAGAGGGGAAAATGTGATTTCATTATGATGATGATGATGGATTGGTAGTTTTGCGTATACATTGTAAAATATAGAGTAAAGAGTGTCAAATTATAATATTATTATTATTACGCAGATGCATGTCATATGGATACAGTTACATTCTGCAATCTACACTCTCTTTATTATTTCGAGTATTTGGAGAGGGAGGCCAAATTCAAAGTCAGCGTAAGAATCAAGTTGTAGTTGTCGTAGAAAGTAAATATAAATGGAAACCGAAGCTGAGGCTGAACTACTGTATACTGTAGAAGCCGACTAAGTGAAGCAACAGCTAGTTATGAGCCCAGGCAAAGTTGACTTGAGAAAATTGAAGGAAATGTTTGTAAATGAAACGAAAAGAGATGAAGAGGAGTGCAGAGAGGGAACGGGAAAGGGAAAGGGAAACAGAAACAGAAAATCAAGATACAGAACAAGCACACATTATACATTATACACAAAGTTTCTTGTGGAGGGAGGACAAGAGGAAGCTGCACAAGGACATGCCAGAAAACGCAGAGAGCGAGAGAGAGAGAGAGGCGGCGGTTGTAGCTGTAGTTGTAGTTGTATTTGTATTTGTATTCACAGAGCAAGAGTAACTTGGCAAGTCAAGTGAAAGTAACAAGATCGGGAAAAACACAAGATTTCCTTTGATTGTAATAATAATAATAAGAAGGAAAATGACTGAGACTCCCAAACTCCAAACTTTCCCTTTCATTCCTCATCATCATGTATTGTCTCTCCCTTTCTCTTCCTTTCCTTCCCTTTCTTTCGTGATATTATTCTTTCTTTCTCATTCTTTTCCCCCTTTCCAAATCAAAAGACAAAGAAAAATAACAATACGGTGGAACATTTCATTTTTTCTGCAACATCACGAGTCAGGAAAACCTGGATAATTTATACAGTGCAAAGATGTGAAGAAAAATGGAGAATGGAATAGGGCATCAAACACATAAAGACAAAAAGTCATCCAATTAATACCACTGATACCTCTATATTTATATAATGTATAATGTACAATGTACAATGTACAGACTACAGACCATACTATAATAAAGTTAATAAAGTCAAAAATCCTCACTGTTTGGCAATTTTGCAGCGCCTCCAAAGTTTAAAAGCATACATTTTTAAACTGCGAAAGTGAAGCTGGCCATAAAAATGCAGAATCGTCCCTGTCAACCGTCTTATCCATTCTTAAAGCATTTAAACTAGTTTGAAAATTTTCCCACCAGATGGTACCACCAGCGAGTTCAAAATGGTTCCGCTAGGTGGCGCTACAGACAAATACGAGGAAAACAATGCTGAACTTTGCTTCCTAAAAACTGAGACAGAATCTAGAATCTAGAATCTAGACATTCCAATAGAAATAGCTAGACCAACCTTATTGTTTATATACTGTATAAATATTTTGTGAGGAGAAAGTTTTATAAAATTGCGTAATTAAGAGTCCTCGTCCTGCGTGGGCATGTAAAAAAGAAGGAGACAGAAAATGCGAGAAAGCTACATCCAAGTCTAAGTAGAAATCTAGAAATTGACAAGTTTTCTTTTATCTTTCGTCATTCTTCATTCTTCATTTGTAACTCTTGACTCTTGACTCTTGACGCAGGCAACTCCTACATTTTACCACTCACCGCTGTACTCTGCTACGACCTACGCCTTTGTCAAAGCTCAAAACACAAAACACAAAGTCATACAAATGGTAATAATTAACTTTTGTGCGTAAATAATAAATAATCAGCGTGTCTTTCAACACACTCATGTTTAAACTCTATACTCACGACACTTGAACCTTCAAATTTTTACTATCTAAAGCCATTATGTAATAATTCAGAACATAGACAAATATGTGAGTAGATTGTAGATTGTAGATGCAGAGTGCACAGTCTAAATAAATACAGAGAAGCTGCTCAACTCCTCCAACTTTTCCTCAAAGAAATGATTAATTAATTTTAAGAAAGTTGATGAAGACAAAACACAAAACACAAAGGATGTCAATTTAAAGAAGAGGATCTTGATTCTAAATTTCAACGAGTGTTCTATTTTTACATGATGTGTTTGAATAATATATAGATAGATGATGAATGCATATTGCATACTGCATTCAGCATTCAGCATCACCACATCCTATCACATTACATCACATCAATTAAAAATAGCTTCCTCCACCTTTTCCCTCAGACTACAGAGTACAGACTAAATAATGAAGAATAAAGCAGAAACAAGAGGAAATAACTGCATAATGCATAACCGCAGACGTACGCACATGTACAAATTTTGTATATGTTTGCCGGCTAAAAAACTCTTCACATTTTGCTTGCTTTTGGTTACAAATTTTACCCTTCAGAGTTTTTCTTTTGAACTTGAGCATGAGAGAAAAGACGAGTGGAGTAAAAATGAAGCAAGTTGCAGCTGTGAGTAATCTGTAATAACACAGAGGACAGATAATAGATAGCGGTGTTTGAAAGTTTGAAATGTTCCCAGTTCTTGTAACTGCTACTTCGTCCCGTTTGGATCTGTAATGTTGAGTTTGAATTTTGAATATGAGAATGCATATTTTTATACACGCTTAAAACTACACCCGTAAGAAAGGAGAAGAGAAACAAGAAGAAAACAACCAATGAAAATGTCTTAATATATTACTCATTTATTATTTTAGTTTACTTTGCATTCCATTTGTTGTTTTCACCGTACATGGATAAAAACCAAACACTTTTCACCCTCTGTAACAATCGTTGTAGAATCTAAAATGTACAAACGGACAGCAAACAGTAGTTTGGGCTTGTGCTACGTCAATTAAAAGCTGCAAATTACTCTTAAATTATATTTCAGTCAGTAACAACAACCGATGCACAGTAATAAACTCATGAGATGGAAAACAGAGACAGTTCTTGTGTACATGTGCCTACAACCTACAACAAAATGTCATCATGTGGAAAACACCAGCTCAAAGCTCAAAGCTCAAAGCTCAAAGCTCAAATCACCTTGTTTTTACTTTGGTTGTTTTGGTTAACAAGAGCGAGAGCAAGACTCGTATGATCTATGGTTCCGATTTTATCCAACGACCAAAATATCCATTTAACCTTTGCTCTTTGCCTACAATTTCCAACACACAAACTTACAAGTTACAACTATAAAATCAAAATTAAATAAATGACTAAAACTCTCGAGTCTCGAGTCTGGAGCTTTACAGAGTTTAATAAAAATTAATCCTGGTGCACTCTTGAACTCTTGGAGAAAAGCTGGAAAACAGGAAGCAGTAAACAGTTGTGAAAACAATTCATTATTCTGAAAGTGAATTTTTACGCTTTTAAAACCGACAAAGCATTGTATAGTACACGTGTGATGCGTTGATGCGTGCCTCTAAAATCCAGTGATAATCCGACAAGGCTGAATTACTTGGGGATTCCAAATTCAAATTCAAAGCTTCATTAATTTAAGTAACATGTATACAATATACAGTGTCCTTTTAGGCATGAATTGAATTAGAAAGATAAAAGATGGAGTTATTAGGAAAATGGTGGGTTTGTTGTTTGTTGGGTCACTCCTCACTCCTCACTCTTATAAACTTTATTACTTTTATTGATATTGACTGTTTGTTTCTCTTTACATGTTTTCAATTAGTCTTAATGTAATTTTTGACCTCTATTTCCTACTTTGTACGTGGATCTAGAAAATTAAAAGTGGTGAATGCAAACTGTTAATATAATGACCATATGGTAGATAGTAGATAGTAGATACATCATCTACTTGTACACATCTAAATCTATACCTACTGTCTATGGTACACATGGAGATGTAGATGGAGATGGAGTATAATATAAAATGAAAGTGAAAATGAAAATGACTAACATGAGACAGAGAAAGTAAAGAGAGAGAGAGAAATAAATAGAGTGAGAGGTTCATAAATTAAATCGTGCCAGTATAAATTGATTATTTGTTAATGTAAGGGATTCATTCATTCATTGGGAATTGGGAGAGTTGCCTTTTATATCTACTTTTTGGCCTCCTAACTGCCTCGGCCTCTGTCTCTACTTCTACTTCTATTTCTACTTCTACCTCTAAATCCAACACTGACTCTAAACTCTAACTCTGCTCCTCCTCTCCTCTCATTTACCCTGTTCTATTCTATTCTCTACAATACGAGAACAACACATGACACATGAAGGATAATAACATTCGACCTGGTTTGGTATACTTTACTTTACTCTAGTCTCTAGTTTCTAGTTTCTAGTCTTCTCCATTATACTTTGTTCATCAAATCAAGCCTCTCACTCTTGCCATTTTCATTTTCATTGCTCTTGTCATTAGGACAACAACTGGTTTAAGGTTTAAGGTTTACCATCTCATCCCGCTTAGACTAAAACACATTTAAATCCAATCTAGACACTACTGCATGTATTAGATATAGACAGTGCTAAATAGATTCAGAATTAAAACCAGGGACTAGAACTGTGCAATGTAAAATGTAAGAGGAAAACACGACGAAATGAAACAAAACCAGGAGAAAAGGGCACGTATTTATACTAAATTGTAACATCCATCTACATTATGTGCTGTGTGTGTGTGTGTGGTGTGTATTTGTTGAGCTGGGCTGTGAAGAAGGGAATGGATAACTCCAAGTCGTCAATTTCGCTCTCCCTGTATAAACTCATTAACAGCGTTATAAAAGATAGACAGCCACCCATTGTTTAACTGTCTCCCATCACATGACGAACTTTGATCCAACTCAACTCAACTCAACTCAACTCAACCCAGCTCAACCATCCACACCACCTTTTACACTCTATACTCTATACTGTATATCATATGTTGTATATTGTATGACAAATATTGTATTGGCCTCTCTCCCTCTCGCCCTCTTTCTCAATCCCGATTCAAATCCACGGTCTTACAAGAACATGTATGCATTTGTATTCCGATTCGGATTCCAACTCCAATTCCAATTCATGATACAGTAAACAGTTTGGCATATTCATCCTCTCTCGATTCTCAATTCTCGATTCTCTTGATATGGGTATAAATATACGGATACAGATAAATATGAGTGTATGTGCATGTGAATGAAGCTCGTGCCTCCTTCTCTCCTCTGTTTGATTGTTTGATACCCTTGCTCCATGCAATGCTTCTGTGCTTCTGTGCTTCAGTCTACAATGAATTCTCCACAATCGTATAATTTACTGCCGGTTAATGTACAAGCACATAAGTGTGTTTTGTGTATGAACTATAAACTGCAGCACACAATACACAATTCACAATTCACAATAATACTCCATAAGCAAAAGAGAGAGAGAGACAATGCCTTGGATAGGATATAGTGAGGTATAAAAATAGGACTCTTCCTTCTTTATCATATGTGCATTGTACATTGTACACTTTGTGCATATAAATCTCTATTTATGTTGTGCACACATGGTATGGGTCATGTACAGTTTACAGTGATATCGAATACAAATGTGCATGTGTACATTCAAGGCTTGATCCAGAATCAGATCCAGATCCAGAATTCTTGTTAATCTTTTACCCTCACTCCAATTCTTGTTCCAGGTTCCAGCTTCTTCTTGTTGGGAGTTGGCTATGCCTGTCTCTTTCTCTGGCCCGCTCGCCTTTCACATGTTTTATATGCATATGAGGGCTATGGAAATTTTCCCTTTCATGGGCACCCCCAAACATACAGTATAAACATGGAGACACAGAATGATACATGCATGTGTAATGTTTCGAGTGTAGAGTGTAAATTTGGGAGTTGTAAAATCTAGAATCCAGAATCCAGAATCCAGAATCATGTAATAATGTAGGAACAAGTTTAAGCCGGACTATCTCTATCTGTATTAGGGTTTTGGGACTAGGAACTAGAATACACAAGAATAACAGACACAGAGAGAGAGAGAGACAGCTAGAGGACATTTGTATTTTGTATTTGTATTTGTTGCGGGTTGGTTTGAGGGAAATGGAGGGGTATCGCTACGGTAAAATGGAGAACGGAGAATAGAGAATGAGCTCATATATTTATTTATTTATTTATGTATCAATTTTTATCCACTTCTTCCCTCGTCCCTTTTCCATTCTACGTACTACGTACATCGTACATTCTACTGTTTATTGTATCTTCTTTTGCTTTTATGGAGGATTTCCGTATTGAGTATTGATTATTGATAGGTGGATTTTTTGTATCTAGAATTCAAGATGAGAAGGCCGTGTTGTCATCTGTTTTCTTTTGCAAGAACAAGCATACTTGGAAAATTCATCTATGTACTGATGCTGTGAATGTGTGTGTGTGTGTAATGCATAGGTGTAAGATACAGAATTAACCCATATCCATGCCGTATATAATATAATAGGGTGTACCGTAGCAAACTGTACCCTTGTTTCTAGAAAGAGAAACCCTCTTTGTCTTCTATTAAGTTCTTTCACGCCCTCTTCTTTAAATGTACAATCATTTTCATTCCAGCTCCAGCTCCTGGTTAGCTAGTTCTAAAGAAAACCTAGTAAAGTAGGAATACAAAATCCAATATTACAATGTTCACCTTGGAACATCCACGCGACATTAACAATGACAAGAAGGAGGACATGTTTAAACCGTTTACTGTTTACTTATCCAGTGGTTCTATTTTTATGTCAGTACCAAAAAATTCATCGGATCGGATTGGATCTGCTAGGAATGTTGAGGAGTGCAAGGTGATAACAAATACAGAGCGGAAGAGAGAGAGAGAGGCTCAGTTTTGCCTTTTTAAGCTCTTTTTAAATTCAATGGAGTGAAATTTCCAGTTCAAAGGGCACAAAGGTGTCTCTAAACTTATTTGTCACCTGCATGTGACGACGTTTGATTTGTATCCGGATCATTTCAGATTCCAAAACGCATGACGTTTGTGTTTGGGCCTCTAAAATTTCTAGTGTACGATGTCTATAGTTTATACACTATAGACTATACACTATACAGTCTAACAATTGTACAACTGTCATCAACAACAAAAACAACAACAGTTTTACCTTTATGTTTTTGTCCGGTACAAGTAGTAAATTTTTGAGAGGGTTTTCACACAAGAAATAGGGATTACGAATACAAATACGAATCCGATTACAATTTTTCATGCTACTGTAAAATGTTGTTTATGAAAACATTCCAACAATATGAATGAAAAAATTATTATATTGATTATTTATTATTTATCACAAATTCAAGTTTGTAAAAGGTGAAAAACGTTACCTATAAAATACACAATACAAACGGTTTTTTTCTCCTTCTTCAAACACAACATAACATGCGCTGAGAATTGGAATTGGAAAAGGAGGTAATGATTATCTAATTACTTATTGTGAGCACATGTGATGAATACCAAATTTTACAATTTTTTTTAATTTTTTTCAATAGGCCAGAAATAATTGCTACTGTATACTTGTTAATTGTATAGACTAGAGACTACATCAGATATAAGATAGAAGGAACAAGGAGTGTCGCTGGTCTGTTTCATCCTATCTTGATCAATGTGTGAGAAAGATAAGCTCACACATGTCACGATGCTGCTGCTTCTGCCGACGATGATGATGGTGTTTGTTATTAATCATTATCATTCGATCAGTCTGATGACGATGCTCTCGGATCCAAATTGTTAAAAGGTTGGAGGTTGGAAGAGAAATTTGGATGTTGGATGGCAGCAGTGCAACTTAATTAAATATTTATTCAATTGTAAAATGAAATTTAAAATGAGACGTCATATCAATGACAAAATAATAATAATAATAATGATACGAGAGCAAAACTGGATCCTAGTGATTTTCCTCCTTTTGAACTTGAAATTCAAGCTCCAAAGGAGTTTAGAGTTTCAAGTTTCAAGTGACTCTTGCACATGTCATTGTCACTGTTTCTGCTTCTCTCTGTGTTTCTATTTCTGTTTCTGTTACTTATGACACTATGAATTATGAATGTAAAATACCCTACACATGTAAAACGTACAATGTACGAATGAAACGAGCTCCATTGGAGATTTGAGAATGGAAGCCGTTATAAATACATTTGAATCTCGATTCTCGATATAAATAAATAAATAACCATGTACAATGTACAATGTACATGTTAATTGTATGTGCGTATGAAATATAAAGAAGAGAAGTAGGTGGTATATGGTACATGTATTATTATCCACAGAAAAGTAAAGGTTATATTGTAGAGTGTAGAGTACGCGAAAAGAAAGGGAAAGGGAAATGGTCAATGATTGAATGATTAGCGGATTTGGTTGCTTTTAAGTTATTTCCCACATGACTCCATTGATACCATATGGCACACGCTAATTGTTCTCATTGTTGACTCAATGGATTGTTGGATGCCTTCCTATGGTTTGGTTTGGTTTGGTTCGAGGTGCACAAATGAATGAACGGATGAATTGAATGGGTTGGACCTTTCTCTCTCTCTCTCTCTCTCTCTCTCTCTCTACCTCTTACTCTTTCATCCCCTCATCTCCCTGTTTTCTCTATGAATGGTCCAGGACTTTTTTAAGTGGATATTATATTATTCTTATACATTTTTCCAACCCTCTGAAAAGACACAGAGATAGACAGAGAGAGAGAGAGAGAATCATCGAACATCTGTTCTGGATAACCAAATAATAATAGTAATAATAATAATAATAATAATGCGGGATGATTTTGAATGGAGTATGAAGTATGAAGTAGGAAGAATGAAGTACGAAGGGTATCATCCAACATCCAACATCCAACGAATAGGCATCTCCATCTCCATCCTCACGTATGAAAAAGATACACATTACACATTACACCGGGAATGGTGAATTGCTGAATGGAAAATAGCAAGCCATGAATAATCCAAATTGCATCGGCATCAGCATCAGCATCGGTTTCAGAATCTGAATCACCTTGGGTTTACACTGTACTTTGTACAACGTACAACAAACGACTGTCTACTGTCTACTATCTACACTTTGCACTTTGTATACTTACCCATGTCGCGAGCCAAAAAGATCCACATTTTATTCAAGCTTACCCTCGATCCTCGATCGAGAATTCTCAACAAATACAGATAAACTCCACATCATATTTAATACATGTACACTGTACAAAGATATGTAGGGCTGCTCCTGCTCCTGCTACTGTTACACACTTTCCAGTCCACATTCACGATTAACATACAATGCAATAGCAGACTTTGGTACAGTTGAATACACTTCTACAGTCTACATTTTACACTCCATACATATCACTCATCCCCCAGTCTGTTGTACATTGTACAATGTACAACGTTGTATATTCAGTATTCAGGGTAGTTGAACATAGCTCCATACATACATAGTACATAGACGCACGACAAAAGTGTGACCAAAACCATCATGTTTTCATAGATTTTTTTCCCCTAATAAAATATAATCTAGTGTCTAGTGTCTAGTGTCTAGTGTGCTCACTCTTTTTCATTTTCCTATTTGTGTCCATCGTTGTCTGTTTGGTTTGGTTTGGTCTGGTCTCATCGGCGAGTAGCCACTTGTGATTATTCTTATATTAGATTAATACACTACAATTCACTACATGTATGTGCTAGTTGCTTGTTGTCTGAAAGTATGAAAGGGAGAGGGCACAAAAAATGTCGTATAGTAAAATACAGTGGAATGAAAAAATCCAAGTTCCAAGTTCCAACCGCCTGTAACAACGGGGGCGAGCCACTACTGGCCCTTCACAACAATGGACTAGGGAGAGAAAAGCGAAAAGAGAAAAGAGGAGAGTGGAGAACGGAGAATAGAGAGTGGAGCGGGAGTATATTCCACACGACACATTGCACAGTTACCAAAATTCAGTTGCAACAAAAAAACCCAGAAAACAGACCTTGAGTACAAAATCTACATACATAAAGTTCAATGTTTGGTAACAAAATAAAGCGTGCATTTTTTTATATCAATGTGTATAATGTGCAGTTCAGAGTGCATGCATAATTTTACTGCTATTTTCCTATAGACAAGGACAACAGACAACAGACAATGTATAATATAAACCAGTGCAACGTTATTTGATATAATAAAGACGTATACGTATTTTCGATACGAGCTTGAACTTGAATTGAGCTGAGTTCATTTCAAGTAGTTGATCCCAAGTGAGCTTGTTCTAAATTGAGGGTTGTGGATTAGATTTAGATTTTTACATATTTATTTCCCTCTCTTCCCATTTTAAGTTTTACACACTTCATATATTATATGTTCCGTCGTCCACCTACCCCACTATGCTAATCACGAGCTGTATGGAGCATGGAACATGAAACATGAAACACCAAGTACAATCTCCCATTTTACTCTTGTGCGTTGTGCACAGGAATATTGCATGTTGCAAAAGTACCAATAAAACCAAAAATATGCAGCGGAAAACACAGGATGTAAAATGAACACTTTTTTGGACGAAAAAGTTTAGGGTGAAACATATAGGTAGTTAAAGTTCCGAACAAACCTGCTTTTTAATTTAATTTCATGTTTTTTGTAATAGAACGGTACCAAAATTGGTAGCCTCGGCTGACTCAACGACAAGGACAACGGCATAACATACAGTATGGAGTATCGAGTATGGAGTATAGTCTAACTTAAAGGTCCCTTTTATTGTCATGATGTATTTTCTGATAACTCTAGACTCTAGTTTCTAGTTTCTGTAGTCATATGTTTGAGTTTCAGACTGCTCGGTCATTGTCAGTTTTTTTTCTCCCAACTTTTCATTGTGCCATTTCCCATTTCTCATTTCGCTTCCATATGTCCAAGATGAGAATGAGTAGTTTGGAGTTTTGAGTTTGGAGTTTTGAGTGTAGAGTGTATAGTTGTTGCGTAGGACAATTACAATTACAATTCCGCAGTTCATTTTGCTCAGTGGCTTTTTTACTAGAGACATAATATAAATATCTACATATCTACAAATGTACATAAAATAGAAGCAACTTCAAGCTTCAACCTCCAAGTTCCATTCTCCGTTCACTGTTCACCATTCATGAGTAATAATCATAAGCTTTTCCTCTCCTTCTTGCTCATTTCTCAGTGAGCAGTATTAAGTACTACCAAGGTACATTTGTACTTTGTACATACATTTAGGTAGTTGATATACTGATACATGCAGTGCCGAGCTTACAACCAAATCACACTACCAAATGCACAGCATAAATTTAAGGAAAGTCATATGAGTATTTTAGCCATTAACACAATGGCCCCTCGAGTACATTCAACATTCTACATCATTCCACATTCTACATTCTACATGGAGCTTGGAGAATGGAGAATAGACAATGTCCAATATATTACTTCGTACCTCGTACCTCGTACTTCGTACAAGTCAACGCTGTGTAGAAGCACAAGTAGAGTTAAAGCTTCCTCCGATTGACGTTTTACATTTACGTAGTTTCCTTCCATTTTCTTTTACGATGGATTTTCACGTTCATGCTGTGTTATGTTTTGTTACACTGTGCTTGACTGCATTATAAAGTGTACACATGTGTGTGCACATGGTGAGCAGCGAGAAAATACAGACGACAGTCGTCATTTTCATTGTCCTCGTCAAGACATTTCATAACCTACCCCTACATGCACACAAATGCATAGATCTACTTCTAGTTCTAGGTTCTAGACATGAAACGAGTTACGCTTACTACTGACAGTTGAACGTTGAACGTGGAGCTGAAATGGGAAATGGACAAGGACGCAGGAAAACGAAAATGAAAATAATAAATAAACTAGGAAAACTACAAAATGGAAAATGGACATACATGAAAATGATATCCAGACAACCAGACAATCCAATTCCAATAGGTTTTAAAGGAGCAAATAAAGTTACACAGCATCATTCTGCCTCTTGAATTTTATTTTATTTATTTATTATTTATTAAAACTCCTCCAATGACTGAATTGTCCTGCTATGAACTGTGTTCTAGGTTTTGTGCTGTATGTGTATAATTTTCATTAATGCGATTGTGACAGGCACTCCAAACTCCAAACTCCAGACTCTAGACTCTAGATTCTAGATTCGAGACTCTATAAACTAGACTCTAGTTTTTCTATGTATGCCCATATGTAAAGTTTTTTCTTTTGTGTATTGTGTAGGTATTGTCGTAGCCCCTCCACTCATATTTCACATTTCATATCTACGTTCTGCACATTTATATTCTATATTCTGTCTCATCTCTCAACTCCCATCTCCCATCGCCCATCGTCCATCGTCCATCAAGGAAACTAACAACAAACAAGAGAGACCAAGGACTCGGATATATTTTTTATGTCTATGTAAATAAAACAAATTTTATTATGTACATTAATAGAGTTGGAAAAAGAGGAGAAATTCATTCAGGAGAGAGAATGAAAGACACATAAAGAGAAAGAGGGAGTCCATAAAACGTTGCACATTTTATTTCTCACTCCACCCACCATGAAGCTAATAAAACAATTTGTACGTCATTCTTCCGTCCCTTATGCATATCAATGTGTTACACGTAGTCGTACATGCATGCTGTATGTTGTATGTGTCACCATTCTCCATTCTCCAGACTCCAGTAATATCACATTCTACTTTTCCCTATATTTTTAATATTAACAATATGACTAGAATCTATAATCTAGAATCTACAAGGAAAAATGTTACTTTTTTACTGGAAAAACTGTAGCTTTTTTAACAAGTTTTATCTACAAGAGGCAAATGATTAAGACACAACTGTATAACAAGTACGTACGCAGAAGCACAAAGCATAAATCCAGTTTATAGTTCTGGATAATCATACTAAAAATTAGTAGTAATACTTATCTCCATGGAGGGTGAAGAATAGAAAGTCAAGAGTGAAGAACAACAAGATTTACTGGTTACTGGACAACTCTATCGTTTAAATATTCTTTGCAGTGATGTGTTTTGCTTCGCTATTATTAGGAGAACCACGTTGTGACTAATACACATGTATGTTGTGTGTTGTGTGTGTTGTGTTGCAAGTATGCAAGTATATTCGTTTATTGATCTGATGATTGAGGATGCTAAAAATTTGGATGATATTGTATATTGTTCTCAAGGGTTTATTTTGTTTTATTTTATTTCCTCTCTTGTTAGTGACTGGGTAAAAACCGAACCCGAAACCGAAACGCAAGAACTTCTGAACCTCTGAACGTCTGGTGCGTCATGCACTGGAATAATAAAATAATAAAAGGAAAAAACATTATTACTCAATACTCAATACTCAAATGAAGCGTACATGTGCCTCGTTCCTCGTTATAGATTATTGTAAATAGTATTTATGTATGCATGGACTGCTTTTGTATTTTGTATTTTGTACTTCCAGAATTTTACATATAATGATAAGCAGAAATTGGAATCGGAGACAGGAACAAGAGACTGCTGGATGTAGGCTGAGGGCAGACAAAACTGCATGCATGTTGGTTGCTAGTTAATTTTATTTGTCCATAACCAGCTCAAACGGATTGACAGTATGACAACAATAACCATATCCAGATCCACATCCACATCCCAAGTTTGTCCAAAGTCCAAAGTGTATGACATCAACTTGTAAATTTTGAGTTGGCATAGAATATGGAATATAGAATATAGAATGTGGAATGATTTAGAGTTATTGGGTAGCATGCTCAGAGGATATAATATTCAAAAAGGACGTTTTTTCAACGGTCTAGAATCTAGAATCTATAATTTAGAATTTAGAATTTACAACATGCAAAGATACACCGTCATTGTCGTAATTCTAGTATTCTAGAATTCTAGGCCAAGGGAATGACGTGTACAAGTTGACAGTGGTTCGGGTTCGGGTTAAATTTGAAGTTTGGGTCTGGACTTGAATTTGGACGAAATAATCGCCATGGGATTTGAAGGAAAGGTCGTTGCTAGTTGTTGGCTATTGGCTCTTGTTGGGTTTTGTTTCCAGCTTTTTCAACTCGGTTCTAGTCAAGGTTTTGTATTTGCTTATTATTTATTATTATGCATAAGCTGATTTTTGGTCGTGTGCTCCACAGCTCACAATTCACAATCCAGACTCCAGACTCCAGACTCCAGACACTAGACACTAAACTCGAGAGAAAGAGGAAGAGAAGGGAGGGGAAAGAAACGGGAAAATGAGACCTTTCTTTTACTTGACTAACCAAACCAAACCAAACCAAACCAAACTAAACTAGAAACTCCAAACTGAATTGTGGTACAACTCTCACCATTCACCATTCTCTGTCTCTCTCTTGTGTACGATTATGCTGTATTGTGTATTGTAGATGCAGCGACAAAACTCGCCATTCCCCTCGTCCACCTTGTACATTCGAATATTGGAATATGGAAACCGGATGGTCATAAAATAGGAAAAACCCATATTCCAAAAACTTATTGCTCGTGTAATGAATGATTGGGATAAGGTCGGACTTGTGAGTGAGTGTCTGAGGCATTCGTCAGCCTCAACAGTAAACGGCGAACAGTACAAACTAGATCACACTAGATCAAGGGACAACCAAATCAAGCTGAGGGTAAACTCCAAACTCCCAACTGTCAACCAGGAGCCAGAGCCAGGGCTGGTCGCTGACGTAATCAAAATGTTCTTCAGTTTGATAAACACGCACTCTGTTCTTTGTCCTCTCTGCTTCATGTTCTCTGTTCTTTGCTGTACTTGTATGTTGTATGTTGTATGTTACGCTGTGGTGAGGATAGTAAACATGTGTCATAAAAACTAAAATTCATATGACTCGTCAAGTTGTCGATCTGTAGTTTTGGAAATTAAATGACCAGTCAAAAAACCGGTCGGAAATTTTTACTAGTCCATGTAAAAACGTATTCAAAATATTCTAATTGAGTTTACTCTGCGTACTATATTTTTCATTTGGCTTGTTCATGCTTTGCGCTGTCACAATTTTAACCAGAGTTGAAAACTCGCAATAGTTTAAACTGCCTGCTGCCAATAAAATGTGTAGTTTATTGTTAGTTCAAACGTCAATATTTAAAATGTACAGGTGGATTCACCATTTACTATGACACTAGAGGAACCTCTAATTTGTTTATACGTTTACACGTGTATTGAGTTCACGTTTTTTTCATCAAGGCAAAGCCAAAAACCAGAGGCCAAAAAGTTCCATTGTATCGATATTCGATATTCGATATTTACTATTTACGAACCATGCTTTGATTTTTTGCTACGCTTTGGTTATTTTATTCTTTCTGTAGCATGTGTAAAGTGTACATTATACATTGTACACTTGCACAGCTACAACCCGATCTATTGCATCTGTAATCTGTACATTTTATATTTTACACACAAGCTGTTTGCACAGGTAAAACTACAATTGACAATACAGAATAAAGGGACAAAAGGCTTGTTTTTCATGAACCATGATAACAGCTTTAAATATAGTACATGCTGAACATTTGGATTTGAAATTTGGATGGATTGGATTTTGGATTTGTATTGAACACGGAACACGGCACTGAATAAGACAGTAGATTTTTTCCTCAATTTTTTACCCCTACAATGTTTTTCTTTCCCGTTTTTTATCCCACTTTTTTTTATACAACTGACAAGTTTTTTATCAGAAAACCTATTGAGTGAACATTGGACATGTTCAACACAAGTTTAACATCAAAAGCTCAACTCTTTACTGGATCTGGATTTGAATTTGTTTTCTCAATTATTTTATTCAAGCAAATATCATAACTAGTTTTAAAGCGGATATTGATTTTTAAACAAGAATAGACTTGAAAAATCCCATATCTTTAGCTCTGATTAGTCAAGTAAATTCTGAGAAATATCGTTAAACAAGGAGGATGAAAGGAAACGACAGCTTTTCCTTTGACAATTTACATTATCCATTATCCATCTGTCCTGTAGCCACAAGCCACCCACGTGATGTCCTAAAAATAAACCATTCTTTTGAGTACCCCATAATTCAAGGAAATTTGTCATCTTCGTCAAATTGCTGTAATACCGCATGTATAAATAGTGAGACAAACCAGACCAGATGAAAGGAGGATAAGACAATACGATAACGGGACAAGTCAGATTCTAAACTCCCAACTCCAAACTCCAAAGCCAAATCCAAAACTAAAGTCAGAATCCAAATCCAAATCAAAAACCAAGCCAAAGAAAACATGGATGAATGAAAAACCTCATTTTCGCTTCAGTGTTGACTGTTGACTTTTGACTGGAGAAATTCTCACATGTTCCCCGTCTCTGACTTGTGAGTTCTGGTCTTTTTAGTATACTATTCTATCTTCTAGTGAGTGTCTAGTTGTTTGCCTTAAAATGTCAACTGTAGACTGTAGATTCATCATTTATGAATAGTCAAAAGTCAGTTGTGAGACTGGAAAATGGAGAATGTTGAAATCTGACGTAAGTGCAATATGTACACTGTACAGGAATGCATTTCAATGGAACTGTCGCAATTCGCAATGACACGGAGGAAAATCTTGCTGTGGATTGTGGATGTACTTATTTGGAGAGGAAGAATAAAAGTCCTGCATAATTTAAGTATGGGTAGGGAAAACAGGTGTACATATTGAGAATTGAGAATTGAGGGATCAAGAACAGACCAAGTTTCACATATATCTATCTAGTATCTAGTATCTAGTATCTAGTGAACATTGGCATACATGCGCTTGCACATTTGCCGTTGATACATACAGTGAGCACTACAGTACTTCAGTACAGTAGTTTGAATAGTTAACCACACAGGACAAAGCATTTGCATGATTAAATACTCTGGTCTAATGTATGCATACAGAATACAGAATACACAAGTTTCAGTTGGATTCAGCAATGCTCAATGCTCAGTGTTCAAACCGTGGTTGTCGAATGTTGACTAGATTCTAGATTCTAGATTCTAGAAACTAGAAACTTTGTGTATATGTCAAATGAGAGAGGACGGAATTGTCCATGTTCCCCATTTCATGTTCATGTGGATGAGAAGAGTTTAAATTACTTACAATTCACCACACTGTCTGTCTTTTCTCCAAACCTCACATGCCAAAGAAACTTTTCCCATCCATACATTTTCAGAATGAATGTGTGGATGGATGTATGGATGGATGGCCCAATGGCTGAAGGAATGAATGAAGAGGACTCAAAATGGAAATTAAAAGAGTCATTCAACTACATCAAGCCACAGGGAAAAAAGAAAAGAATGAGTGAGAATCAAAAGGGCAGCACAAGACAAGACAAGTCAAGACATGAGAAACAAAAGACAGCACAAGAAACTGAAAGGGAAAGAAATTAAAAGACGTAAGAGAAAGAAAAGCCTTTGAAATTGTAAGAAAATGTACATCATTTTTGACCATGTAAAATATTAAATGTCTCATCTATAATTTCAATCAAGTATTGTGTTGCAGTCTATAGAGAAAGTACAAAGTAACTCCCACATTTGTCTTTGTCTTTTTTATGGTGTATGAAAATTTTACGGATGCTATGTAATTGTAGTCACATTAATGATGGATGATGACTATTACATTTGGATATTTGGTTTTTTTGGATATTTGGAAATTGCAATCAGTTGGCTGTATTCATAGTTGACAAAAATAAAACGTCTGGTTGTATCAGTGTCAGTACTGTTGGAGATTGGAGATATTATTATTGCAACAATAATGACTGACGCCTTTGTTACAGCATCAGATTACAACTGATGCCATGATGAGTGGTTTCAGCCATGAATTTTGAAATTAGCTAACCAAGTTGACATAACTTGTAAGTCGATGCTGCATTCTGGATACTCGATACTCGATACTGGACTCTAACGACGTTAATTAGTAGATGGAGATCTCAATTGTATAATAACGTTGCGAGTCTCGAGTCTCGAGTCTGAAGAATCTGAAGAATGAATCGTTTATACAATCTGTATCATTTTGTAATATTTGTGCTGCGCAGAAAAGTATTTTTATCAAGAGGTCAAGTTTCTTATTTGATTTTTTTATTCCAATGCCTGTTTTTTTGTTGGTCGTTAGGTGCCAGTCATAGTCAGGTCGGCATAGTTATGCGTTATGCATCATGTACATTTCAAATTAATACAAGTATTTCCACTACTTTTTTGTGAGCCTTTCCTGTGATGTGTTGTGTTTTGTTGTGCTGAGGAAGAGTCACTCTCAACTCTCAACGAGTTGATGGTGTTCTATGCTCCATGCGTGTAAGTTTGCATGTGCTGCACTTGCGGATAATCTACACATGTCTATCCGAAATTGTACATTGTACATGATATAATAATATTTCATTCGGACGCTAATTGTAACCAGTAACCAGTAACCAGCCAGCCAGCATCATTATCACCATCCTCAGAACTTTGACACTCTCTTTGACGCGCTGTGCTTTCTATTTATCTTTTACTACATAACTGGAACTGCCTTTACACAATTTTTTTGATACATCTGGAATTCGGATTCAGGAATCCGGAGTGAATTCCTTTTAGAAAAGGCGGAAACACAAACAAAAGTACACAGACTCTTTAGATGTATTATCCACTCTTAACCGTGCATAATCTTTTTACCAACTTATCTTATCTCCTTTCGTCTTTTTATCATTTTTGTATGCACTTGTTCTTGAATTATTGGCTCTAACAGACTCTTTTTAAATTAGACGTTACTCTTCACTTTTATCTTGTGTTTGTAGATTGTAGATTGTAGATTGTAGATGGAGGAGGGAAAAGTTGAAAAAGGCTGGCCTGGTATTTACTCTAATTTTTATGGATTGTACAGTGTACATTGTACATTGTACATGGCACATGAAAATACGTATACGGAGGATATGTTTTGATCTTCCTACGGTTCGTCAAAGTTGTTCTTGACGTCATTTTCTCCAATCTCCAAACTCGAAATCATGTCATGTCTCGTGTGAGTTTATGCATATTTTGTTCCTGTTTTGTACTTTGTCACTCCCACGTATTAATGAGTATTTTATGCAGCTAAGCATAAGTAAAAAAAGTTGCATGTTATTACTTAAGCCTACTCTATACTCTATACTCTATACTCAATGTAATCGTACGGGTACACTATAGTTAATTTGTCTCCCATTTATTTGTGTGTCATATATTAGCATTAGTATTTTCATACGAATATACGAATATACGAATGAATGTAATATGGCTTTCCACAGGATTCTCAGAAATGTCAATTAACACTCAAAGGATGAGCTGAGATAAGATGAGATGAGATTAGATGTGATGTAATGTCAAAGGGAGATAGATATATCTATGACGGCAAAGGTACTAGAAAGATAGAGGACAGAGAGAAACTTGAGAAAATAGAGCAAGTTTCAAAGTAAATGCAATAGATAACGTGTAAAAATGTAAAGAAATCCACTAGAATCTAAACATTTGACATCTGAAGACTGTTTTCGTATCACTTTCACCTATAGACTGTAGATTTTAGATGAATTACACATATCTATGACTTTCTCTTTTTACTCCAGTGTACAGTGTACCTGCCTTTTTCTAATTTACTTGGGTTTGTAATGTAAAAATCCAGGCAATTTAAATCCTACGTTCTTTTTTCAGTGACAAAGGTTACTTGAGTCGACTTGACTCTTGACTCTTGACTCTTGACTCTTGACTGGTGCTGGTGTTGACTCAAGTTGATGACATGTCTCATTCTCCAATGCAAATTTTGAGTCAAAGTGAGTTCAGTTCAGACGATTCAAGTCGTAGACTTTTTACATATTTAGTATTCAATTAAAAACATAAGTGTCTTTCTCCCGGTCTGTGTATGACGCTTATTCTATTAACTTTTTGATTCATGTTCACTTTTAAAATGAGCTGTGAGGCAAGTTAAGTTACCTACAGTCTATAGTCTGTCTAAAATTCTACAGAGCCACAGAAGGGACATTTACATCATTTATATTTCCGAGAAAAGTGCAAATAAAAATTATGTGTACAGATAAAACAAGTGGCTGCGTTGACTAAACACTAAACACTAAACAAGGGTAGTGTAATTTTACACGTGTTTCCTGTATCTTTATTTTCTAATTCCTACTTTGCACAGTAGACAGGACTTAGTGAAGCGACAAAGAAAAGGACTTGGTCGTTTTATATTTGTAGTGTACACTGTACAGTGTACAGTGTACATATTTAGACGTTTGCACGTAAACTTGATGTACTTATTATTGTCAACTGTAAACTGTAAACTGTAACAGAGGATCTGATGATATGATATATTTTCTGAAAATCTGTTGCCAAAACTCTACATGATTTTCTCTTTCTGCTTTTACAGTCTACATTCTTAGTTTGTTCGGTGGTGCTCCAACGTAAAATTATTAGGAGGGAAAAGGAGGATGAGTGAGCGAGTGAGTAAAAGACTGCGGCCTTTTATCCATAAGGAGAAAGTCAGTCTCCAGTCTCCAGTCACCATTCCTCTTTCATTTTTTGGCCGTCGTCCTTTCCTCTTTTCTCGAGTCACTGTGCACTGTGTACTTGTTCCTCTTGGTTTGGCTTAACTTGGCTTCTCTTTTCTGCTTCGTTTTTGCTCTTCCTTGAGCAGTGAAAGAAGTAGAAGACGAAGAGGAGGAGAAGTGAGTGTGTGATATAATAAATGCTGACAAGTATTTCTAAGCTGATAATTAAATTACTCACTTCTGTCCATTTTCAAAATGATTGTGTAAATATTTTGCCTGGCTGTAATGGAATCTTTACAGAGTGTTAGAAGCTAGAAGCTAAAAGCTAGAGACTAGAAACTAGAAACTAGGATGCTGTTGACGAAGCTCTGTACAACAATTTGTATAGATACATGTATCTATAAAGTGATACAAGTACAACTACCATATAAGATACACAAGTAATTTTGTATCTTTCCCTTACTGTCGTCGGAGAGAGAGGGAGAGAGGGAGAGTCAAGATGCTGATAAAGACGGTGAAAATGCTCCTCTCCTCCTCAAATATTTGTCCTTCTCTCTTCTCGGCGATTCTATTCTTTATTCTCTACTATCTCTACTCTCGGCTCTGTACGTTTGTGTATTAGTCCAAGTTCTTCATTTAAGAATGTACAACTTTCTTCTTCTTTGATATAAGCTCAAGACTCAAGACTCTAGACTCAAGACTCTAGATTCTAGATTCTAGATTCTAGACTAAATTCTTGATTCTAAGAATCACCTTCTTCTTCTGCCTATACTTTCTCTCCGTTCTCCGTTCTCCATACTCCATACAAATACACTGACAAATTTAAATTCAAGTACAAATGAAACCCATGGATTTCCTGTCTTTGTATTTTGTATACATATGAATTAGTATGGATCTTCCTTTGAAGCTTTTGATGATAATCTAACATCTAACATATAAAATCCAAGATCCAAGCAAAGAAAATTTTCTTAAAATTTCAAACCTTTTGAGCACATAGTCATAGTCATTGGCGCATTACAGTGTACAGTGTACAGTCTATAGTCTATAGTGTTACCAGTATGTAGTGTCTAGTATCTAGTGTCTAGTATCATACAACATGTAAATATCTGGTTTGTAAAAGATTTTGTACTTTTATTTGTATTTTAAGGCCTAAAAAATCCCAAAACGCTTCTAAACTCAAGAAAAACAGCAAAACAAAAACAAAAGGACGATTTACGTATAAAATGAGTGTGAAATACTTTTTTCCGTTGGTTTTTGGTGATATTCATACATTGCGTTTTGTATTGCTCACTTCTGTCCAGCTAAGTTGTAGTTGGTACATTGTATATTGTACATATTTATTGTAATAAAACATGCATAGAATAAAGAATATAAAATATAGAATAAAATGTACAATAAACGCAAATTATATCAAGTATCGTATGGAGTATATGTAAAGTATACAGTATAGAATATGAATTACAAAAAGGTATGAATCCATGTACATAGTGTTTATGCACGTATGCATACTTACATACATAATAAAAGCAGGAGAGATGGGAAAATACGAGTATAGAAAAGATACAAATGCCCGTGTCCTTCCAAAACAGAGACGGTGAGAGTGCGAACAGGAGTTAAGGCTATACGAATATCAGTTTCGTAGGTACATTCTACTCTGTACAGTGTACATTGTGCGTTGTACATTGTACACAACTCGTAAAATGTGCAGTAGGTTGGAGCAGCGTGTACAACGTACAATGTACAGGGAATGTGTTGAATGGGGAGCCTCTCACTGTACATGTTTTGTACCGTTCTGTACTACTAGAGTCTAGAATCTAGAATCTACACCATGTGATACTTTGATATGCCTCAGCTCAGCTCTGGATGGTATGATATGGAACGGAATGGAAAGGAGCGAAAGGAATGAGCAAGCGAGCGAGCGAGCGAGCGAACGAGTGAGCAAGTGAAGAGAGAAGAGTGAATCGGCTTCGGCTTTGCCTTTACCTTCAGTTTATATCGAAAGCCCGGTGGGGTTGGATGTATAGTCCGATTCCAATTCAATGTCTTTTGTACGTGAATCTGAAACTAAGTTAACGCAACCAACCAACGCTCTACGCTCAACGTTCTACGCTCCTTTATTAAAACATTATTCATAATTCTATTTTACAAACCTTTATTATACAAATTCAAATACAAATATAAATACGAATACAAAAGGATCGTTACGCAGTGAGAAAATAATTTGGCTTCAAGTTTGGAGTTTGAAGTTGGAATAAAAAATCAATTTAAGCCATTAACAATTTTACAAAACAAACGAGTAAAAAATAAAGTGAACTATCAAAATATCAAATATCTACAAGGATAAAGGACATAATAAACGTGTAAAAGGTGACTCGGTCTCCGACTCGAAACCGGACAAAATAGATAAAAGAGAAACGAGAAACGAAAAAGCATTTAATAATTCATTCTGTTTCCTTCATATTCGCACTCTCCACTTGGCAATTCCAATTCAAAATTGAAAACAAGTCCTTGTGCACTGAACTTTGAACACGGTACATTAGACATGTTACATTGTACATTGTGGATTGGACATTTTACATTGGCGGATTGTGTGATTGAGTGATTGCATAACAGTTTTACACGGAACTGGGACTACAACTAGAACAGGAACGGAATTGAATAATCGAATTGAATTGAAAATCCTGTTCAACCTTTCTACAACTAGACAAATATAAATTGGATAAACCTCGTTATTCACTATTCACCTGTACGATAGATGCCATTTAATAATAAAATTGACTTGAACTCTTAGTTGATCGGATAAAACTCACATGTTATATGAATAATAAATATTTAAAAAAACACGGTGAAAAACAAGCACCAAGAGTTCCTACATCAAACATTGGGACATTGAGATTGTAGATCGCGTTTTAAAAAACAAGCGGAGTGGATTTATAAAAAAAACAAGTTTTCTCACAATTAAATAATTAAAGTTCAAGTGTACATTTCACCAACATTTTACGATTCATAATATTTTTCACTAAATATCCAGTCGAAACTCCGTGTTTTGCCTACTTTACACGTTCAACGTCCTTGAAAAACCAAAACCCCCTTCTGATTTCTTGTTTGTCCACGTTATAGCGTGACTAGTGACTAGTGACTACTGATATTGACTTTGGACTGTTTTTCTGATTTTATTACATGTGTAATTTTGGTGAAACTAAGTAAAGGAATTTAGTGAAAACCAGTCAAATTCCTACTACCGTGTCATTTTCCTGCAGATCAATTAAAACTGACCATCAAAAATTGCATCCTGATTCTTGTATTTTGTGTCTTGTGTCTTGTGGGGAAATAAATAATCACGTGCTCCTTTTTTAGCCATTTTTCAACACCTTTTAAGTCAAGATCAAGACGTAGAAAATTCTACATACTTGTTGTGTTGTGGATTTTTCAACTCTTTATTCAATTGAACACAAGACATGCAAGAAATTTAGAATCTTGACAAAACAATAATTTAAATTTTCTTGAGGTTCAATTCTTAATTCTCAAGTTTCAATTTTTAAGTCAACGTCTGTATCTTGTATTTACAAAGTGGAAAGTGACAAAGGATAATAAAATTGCAAAGTGTAAAGTGTAAAGTGTAAACTGTATTGGACTTGGTTTGTGTTTAGAGTTTGGTGTTTGGTGTTTTGTGTGGATGTACTCTCATGCTGAATTTGGCAGGAACAGTTTAAAGAAACCGAAAACCCAAAGGACAAAACAATACACGATACAACATAATAATACATAATACAAAGGCTGAAGAAAAGCAAAGAGACTGAGAGAGTTTAAAGTAAAAGGAAAGGCAAGGAAAATCAAGCCAAGCCAAAGAACGAGGATTAATTGCTCTGTATGATGAATTACCAAGATGAATGATCTCTTCACCATCGCTCTTCATCAACCAAGTTTTACTCGAAACTCAAAACTCTAGACTCAAAACTCAAGACTCGAAGCTCTAGAGTCGAGACTAATTTGTACTTGAAGTTTGTTTTCGTGATTGAAAAAGATTTCACATTTCATTTCTCATAATTTATCACATTTTACATTTCACTCCCTCCCCGTTTTACAGTCAATGTATTGTGCGTTGTGCATTGTGCGTTGAGTATTGTGTGTTGTGTATCGTGGACTCTAGACTGTAGACTGTTGGTGAACGTGTGAATCCTACACTTGTCACTTGTAAACACATAAATTTTATCCAAATTAAATTAAAACATTCTGTCCTACATGGAAAATAACTTTTCAAATTGATACTTGCAGTCAGTGTCACTCTCATCATCATCATTCTTCACTGGTTTTGACTCAGCTTTTGGATTCAAAATTGAAAACTGAATTCAAATTTCAAATTTCAAAATTTTTGGGATTCTTCTTGTTCTTCGCTATTTAATACAAGAGCGACATTTCCCCATTTGCTGTAGCTTAGTGTAGTGTTGTGTTGTGTTGTGTTGTGTTCAGATATTTCCATCTAAACAGAGTTCTAATCATCATCACGCTTGTCAGACCACAAATATGCTAATGACTACCTGTGAACATTAATTTATCAGCAGCAGCACAGCCACAGCCACAGCCAGAAAGAGGGAGAAAAGAGGGTTTTCATCATATCATATCCCAGTGAATATAAAAGTCAAAGTCAAAGTCAAACCAACGGCAACAAGAGAAGAGAAGCGTAGAAGTGTAGAAGAGGAGGGAAGAATAACGCGGTGGTGAGAAATTGCAAAAAGCTAGCATTTCTGACATTTCATTACTGTCTACTGTCTACTGTCTACAGCCTACCTCCTTCTTCATCCCTATTATCAGTGACCCACTGTGAAGAATTACAAGCGGCAACTGCCAACCGTCCCCAAACATAGGAAAAATCCTGGCCTCATCCACAAAAGCTCCGTACTCTCTGTTCTGTGCTATACCTGTCCGAGGAATCTTATTATTATTACTATTAGTGTTGAACAATAAAACTCACCATAAATTACATTTCTCCAGCCTACATTTTGCACTTGGAGCTCAAAGCTTGACGCTTAAAGCTTGAAACGGCAGCGTGCAAGTTTGAATTGAATTGGACTCTGGTTCTCTGGTTCTCTGGTTCTTTGGTTCTCTGGATAGTGATGATGAAACAAGCAATTATTAATGCAAAGAATATTGTTCCAGCTCATCATCACCTTGAAAGTTGAACGTTGAAATTTGAAATTTAAAAGTGCAGTCAAGCTAAGCTAAGCCAGTCCAAGCCGAGCCAAATACCTTTTATAATTTATTTAATTTCCATCCGTCACGGGGAAAAACCAAGAAACTGTGTGTGTTTAAAAAGGCATAGATGAACTTTAGTGCAGCGACTGACTTGTGAATGTGTATGCGTTTTTGTATTTGTATGTTGTATGTGCCCAATCCTACATTGTAAAGGATAAAGTGGAAGCACAGAAGCATTATATAAAAAAAACAAGAAGAAAAAGATTCCTTCTGCTACATTTGGCTTTGAATTTGAGTTTGAATTCAAGTTTAAGTTTGAATAAATAAATTGTCCATTTTTTCTGACGACATTAAAAATAGAGAATCTGTAAGAAAGAATATTTCTTGTGTTTTGTCTACCCTCTTTGTTGTGTACTTGAGCCTGAATCGTGTTTATCCTCGTGTGCAGAGGAGTTAAAGTTGCATTGTGTGGCTGTGGAATTGCATCACACTGTAAACATGTGAGGATGTTCGTATGAATAGTGAATACGGAATGATACATGGATTTGAGCAGTGAACTGTGCTCACACAATTCATATTTCATTCATAAATTATAATCTTGTGACTCATTTGATCTGTCAGTCAACAACACACAAAAAGAAGCAGAAGAAGAAGCAGGCAAAGAAGGAAAAAGTATCATAATGGAGAAACGACTCCGACTACAGCTACTTTGAGTACTCACATAAAGATCCAAAAAGATCCCTTGCTCACTCCGTCACTTCTCTAGTTCTCTACTTCTCTAGTTCTCTAGTTTTCTAGTTGATCCACCCGGATGCTGAAAAACCTCTTTCTTCCTTTTCCTCCTTGAGCTTGAGCTCTTACTTTTGCTGTTGCTTTCGTCTTCCGAATTTCCCAAGGAAAAAACGGTATAAAAAGTTTTGCTTTACAAAGAATCAGACAGGCGGAACAACAACAACAAGCGAAAAAAGAAGATCAAGAACCAAGAAGCATATAGTATAGAGTACACAGATATTCACCTATCTGCTCATCCATCTTTATCCAGTACTACTTTAGTATTGGCTCAACTTTAACAGGCAACGTGGAAAAAGTGCAGTAGAAAGTGAATAATACAATATTTTTGTCTCACCTTGTAGATTGTACAAGGAATTGAAATTGAATGTGAATTTTTACTATGAATTATTAAAAAGATGATTGTCAGGTAAATATCCTTGTCGTGTCTCGTCCCGTCCTTTCGTGTTCAGTGTTCAGTGTTCAGTCTAAAACAAAATAGTTTTTTCTCTTTATTAAATCCAGCCATTTGAATTGGATTGGATTGGAATTTGGAATGGAATTGGCGTGGACAAGTGTCAAATTCAAGTTGAGAAAGTAAAACTGAAACTGAGAGCAGGATTTGAAAAAAAATATCACGAGGAAAAGTGTTGGCAGTTAAACGTAAAATAGGACTAGGAAATTTGCATATAAAATTTTTCTGGTTCCGTGTCGAGTATCAAGTATCTAGTGTCTAGTATCTAGTGTGTCTAGTGTCTAGCCTGTAAAAAAAGGCGTGCATGTGTAGTGAATCCACTTTTCTACAGTCCGTCTGGATGGACACAGCTGGGAGAAATTGAAATTGAAAAAGGAAGAGCAGGACAAGAAACAGAAAACCAAAACCTGTCACAGACTAGAGAAAATTGCGACTCACTACTCACTCACTCACCATCCACGATATACGATATACGATATACGATGTACGATGTAGGATGCAAAGCTGTACACATATAAAAGTGTAAGAACAGAGTAAAAGTAGGCAATATCAGAATCAGTAGTGGTAGTGGTAGAAAAAAACACGGACAAAGTTTGGACAAGGGAAAAAAAGCTACAAATTCTACCACGACAAGTTCAACTTCAACTTCAACTTCAACTTGCTCTGGTATGGCGACAAAGACAAGGAAAACGAAAACGAAAACGACAACAGCTCCAGTTCCTCGACTTGATTCTAGATTCTCCTTTGCTGTCGTCTTGGTCTTATCCTTAGTCAATATAATTTTCACATGACCTATCACAAGTGCGTCAAGTGAAGCTGTCCCAACTTTTTTCTCTTGTCTTTTGCTTTTTCCCCACATGTGAAATCAATGTGAACGAGAGGATCGGATAAGTATGAAGATAACAAGGACTGTCCAACTTTTCACCAGTCACCCCGTTCTCCTTCTCCTCCTTCCGATTTCGATCGGTATCAGTATCAATATCAAGTCCAACCACTAACAACACTTCCCTCTATTATTGAATTATTGATCATTCAGATTCCCTGTCCATCCGAAACTCACTAGATTTGTCAGTGTATAAACCTGTCAACTTGTGAAATCCAAGTTTTATAACCAATACGGAAAAGAACCGAAAATTCGTTTTAGTGATTCTGCTCCGAGTGTTTTCAAAATATAGAATCTAGGCTAAAAATCTGAAAAATGAAACTGCAAGAATTTCGACGGGTTCATCTTCGTCAGGAAGAAGTGGATGAAAACCAAAAGGAAAACAACCACCATCATCACCTTCATCCCTCGTGTAATTGTAATTGTAATTGCCCTTTAATAGCGGTCCCAAATATCAAAACCAAAATGAACAGTGAAAATAATAATAGTGTAAAAGTGAATAAAAATAATAATAATAATTTAAATAGTTTTCATATTTCCAAAACAAATTGTACAGTGCAGACGGAAATGGAAATGGAAATGGAAATGGACAAGAAGAAGGAAATTGCAAGTAGAAAAACTTGCAGTACAAGTTCAACGAGAATAAAAAATTCGAATTTGAAGGGAAAATCCTCTTCATTTTTGTCATTTTTCATGCATTTTGCATGGATTTGTATTTTTATCGGATTAAGGATCAATCCCTCCTTCGGCCAAGGTACGTACGATTTTTGTTACTTATTTTTATTCTAATTGTAATTTCTAGATAAAAAGAAGCACTCATTCGTTGTTTCTTATGCGCGGATTTACGGATTCACAATTCAGCAAAATATTTTCATTTCTACATCAGTTACAAAATATATTTTAGAACAAAAGAACATGAAAACTAAACATACCATAAATTCATCTAAAATCTAAACGCATAATATATTATACTTTTAATGAATAATTGTGCACATGTGTGCGCGAAAATGGGTGTAATAATAATACTCAATACTATGTATCTACTTGTACTTATATTTATAAGCTATAGTATGTTTGTGTAGGCAGAAGCTTGGGTATTGGATATCCTAATCTAGAATCTAGAATCTAGAATTTTATATGGAGCAACATGCATATTTTATAACAGGCATGTGAATAACGGATGGATTCAGTACAATATAATACAACATAACATAACATAACATAACATAATAAAACACAAAACAGTCGGGTTTAAGATTCAAGACCAAAGACAAGAAGAGCTGCCCATTGTGACTATAGACTATAGTCCATGTTTAAATATTGTATACCTTTGTGACATTAATAATAGATAATAGACAAGATACTGTGTGCAATTCCATGGTACTCAACTCCGCGTTCCACGTTCCGCGTACCAAAAGGACGGAATGAGAAACAAAGATAGAGAATGAAGCCAAACCTGTCCTTTTGTTCTCCATGTTGAGAATAAAAAATAAAAATACTGCATGATATTTTTTGATCCATCTTTATTCCTCTATGCATTTCTATAGTGTAGTAACTTGTAACTAGAAAGTAGAGAGTAGAGACACATCCGGGTATTAACGCCTGTAGTTAGTTAGGAATTAGAAGTGAAGGGACGTAGAATGTACATTGTACATTGTACATGCATACAATACGGAAGAATTATTATGGGCAGACTTACTAGCAGCTTACTACTTACGAGTGCAAAATATAAAATACTGTCCAAAACAGCACCGAGTGAAATATATGGTAAAATTGCTATATCCAGAATCCAGAATCTAGATTCTAGAATCGGGATAGATGTATGAGTTTGTTGAGTTCTGGTGCATAATGTCATGTGTAAAATATAAATAACCCAGTTCCAGTTTCTTCCTCTTTTTCATCTCCTTCCTCTTCTTTTCCTTTCCACATGCAAGTTTAAACGGGGAATGATTAAATAATTTAACTAATTCTCGTCATGAGTTCTCAGGCTTTAGTCTTCAGACTCTAAACTCTAGGATCAAGAATGTAGAATCTAGAATCTAGAATCTAGACTCCAGTTTCGCCATATTCTGCAGGAAAATGGTGCAAGAAATGAGGGAAACGGAAAGAAAAATATCCCATAATAGTTGTACATTTTATGTTGCAAAGGGTCCTTGTGGTGCATCTGTAATCTATAATCTACAAGAAATGGTTCACTAGCCGTGTTCTTCTGGATAAATTTTGAGTCTGGATTCTAGAGTTTTGAGTCGGTAGCTTAAAATGTGAAATGTGTCGAGTGTCGAGTGTTGAGTGTTGAGTGTTGAGCATGGAGAAAGTACAACCAGAGTTGAGCGAATGTGCATTCGGCAAAAGGATTTGGTCAAAGAAAAGGTAGTTTTTTGTATCGTACTAATCACGGACAGTTACGAGAAGAGAAAGAGGAGAGAGAAAAAGTAGATAAGCAAAAAAATGAATGTACTTTGCACAAGTTTTTTAACGTAGATTGATGCATGTGCACTGCTCAAAAGCTCAAAATCTCAAAAGCTGAAAGCCGGACTACATAAATGTATAATTATTGATGCACATGTATAACATCCAAAGTACAATGTACAATGTATAAGCAATGTATGAGCAGCTGCTGTGTTTACACAGGTACATGCTTTCACCATAACATACAACATACACGCGTTTAACACAGTACAAATAAAAGCGGCTGCTTTAACAACTCAATGTCATTCCTTGGTTTGAATTGGTTTTGCTCTGGTCTCTGGAAGTCGGGACAATGTCACTTTGGTATAAAATATGCATAACATGATTGATTATTGCCCTCTAATTCCGATTCCGATTTTCAAAAGACCATGACCATATATACATGTAGTGAACAAGAGACAGCAGACAACAGCCATTGGACGTTGGGCACTGGACACTGGACACTAGACACTAGATATTGGACCCACTACAAAAAATCTAATTTCAAACCACATCCAATATCCAATAGTACGATAATATTTTTTACCTCGTAGTTTTCACATTCTGTCTTTTTCTTACCGTCCACCTTCCACCTGTCTCTCACATTTATATTAACATTTACATTTTCCTCTCCTTTCCCTCAGGACTGTGATTCGAGGAATACGCACAAAGAAAAGTAGACGTTTCATTCAACACAGTTCGGGGAAGGAAGGAGAGAGATAAGACAGGATTATTTTGTGTGTATTGGCTTTGGTTTTGCTTCGGTTTGGTTTTGGTCTAGTATCTAGTATCTAGTATCTAGTCGGGTTTGGTTTGGTTTGGCTTGTACTTGGTTCCGTGGTTGAAAATTTGCATGTCCGCCTGAAAGGAGTGGATTTTCTCCTGATTATTTAATAATAAGGATTTGCTCTTCTACATATATGCACACAATCCACACTATAGAATATACAATATAGAATATGCAATAAGGAATATGCCAAGGTACCCGGTCGTTTGGTGTTCGATTCATGGGAAACGGAATGGATAAAGAGAACTGAAGAACTGGAGAATGGCAAATGGAGAATGGAAGACAAAAGAGCCGACGGAGAAGGAAAACGAAAAGGCAAAGGAAAGGAGAAGGACGTCAACATCGTTTGTGTGCATTTTGTACAATGTACATTGTGTATTTTGTATTTTGTATTTTGTATTGTCAATTGTGCCATTCCATTTTGCTCCAGTTTCTGGTCTCTGGTTTCCCGTTTCTGCACGCATAATATTTACATGTACATATTTTAACATTTTGTGCACGATATAGAAATTTACTTGTTTTAGATGGCTCTACAATGTACAATGTACAGTGTTCAGTATTCAGGATTCAATCGGTACATATGTTTCATTTCCCATTTTAGCACACATGCAGATATCCCCACACACCGTACACACCGTACACATAGCACATACAAACTGCCTTATTGAATAGTGAATGAAGTTGCGGAGAAATTCCTATTGGTATTTGGGCTCCGTTCCCTATTCACATTTGAATACGACTTTGAATTTAGATTTGGACTTTGGTTTTGGTTTTGGCTTTGGATTAACTTGTGTGTGTAGTTTGTAGGGATTTCATCCACCTCGTGTCTCGTGGCTCGTGGCTCGTGGACTTTTCACCGCATACGGCATTGCATGGCGGCACGAACTGCCACGGTTTACCTTTTCCTCTCCTTCTCCTTCTGGTTCAGGTTCTTGCTCTTGCTCTGGCTCTGGTTCTGGTTCTGGTTCTGGCATGGACTGAATTTGAATTTGGAGTTGAATGTATTTAGGTGTGGACGTACAATGTACAATGTAGAATGAGCATATATTTTCTTAGTCGGTTTTCTTAGTGGTCGCTGGTTAGCCTTAATGGATTTAGTTCCAAGGAGTGACAAAAGGTTACTTATCAACAAACCTTATGAACAAACATTTCAAGTACAAGTACAATGCGTAAAATTACGTGTATTCTGTATTCTGCATTCTGTATACTCTGCAGGTTGTGTGCAAGGAATAAGGTTTATAATAAAAATACACATAGTTTTCACTTTCACGTCTTCACTCGTTCTCGTTCATTCATCGCACCTCCAATTTTGTGTATAACGTAGAACAAGGAAGGTAGAAGCACTCTAATGTCCATTCATCCATTCACCCATGCTTTCATACACTCATTTAGTCATTTAGTTGAGTAATTCAATGAGACGTGTGTGCTGTGTACTATGTACTTTTGAAGGTGCTGTAATTATTTCCATGAAATATGAAAATACCTTTTAATAAAGCAATTTCAAAATTGTATTTAGATTTCTAATAACTATTATTAGCACACCAATGAGCATTGAGCAATGAGGAATGAGCAACAGTAGGCACTTATTCACAAACTTTATCTCTTACTCCATTCCTCTGGTGCTACAACCTTTACACTGTACAATTATGATCAAACTTTCACTTTTACTTTCTCCATCTGATTTGTTTCATTATTATTATTATTATTAAAGTCATCGGTAGATCTAATTACCTTCACAAGATTTATCCCCATTTATTCATTAACTTGTTCCACAATCCAGTTTTCAAGTTTTCAAGTTTTCCACTCTTCTAGTTTTATCAAAACATTGTGGATTGCTGATGATTATTGTGATGATGTTGCTGATGGGAGGAGGAGTTCAAGTGCAGTTGAAGCTCAAAGCTAAAAAGTCGAAAGTCGAGAGTCAAAGTCAAAATTTGTCATTCTTGTCACTCTTGTCGATCCTCTCATTTTCATCTTTGTTTTTGATGACGCTGTCATCACCATCAGCATCATCATTAATGTTATCGTCATTTTGTCATTAATTGCAGAAGAAAGGTTGGAAATGAAAGTAAAAGTGAGTGGTTGGAATTTAAGTTAAGGATGAGCTGGATTCTAGATTCACTAGTTTAGAGTCTAGAGTTTAGAGGATAAAGTGTAAAGTGTAAGAGTTATAGTGATCATCATGAACATCCTATTCATTCCAACCCATCCAGTCTTGAGTCTCGAGTCTCATCCTATCAAAACTCATCACTTTACGCTCCAATTGTCTCGGCGCATTTTCAGATTTTGAAGAGGAAGGAAATGGAGGCATTAGAGACAGAAACAGAGAAATAGAGAAACAGAGATGGATGCTATTTGTTTCACTCCTATCCGAATAGATAATACTGAATGTGTATTTGTGTTTGTGTGTACGCAGAAAAAGGACTGAATCTACAGGATATAAGACACATGATATGTGAATGGGACACATGATATGTGAATGGGACACATGATATGGATATGGAAAAGAGTATGGGGATGAGTGCGAGGATGACTGTGACAATTTCCTTCGTCACACTTTATTTACTAACCCAAATGAGGGTTGGCCAAAACAGTTTACTGGAATGATACACTAGAGACAATTTGAGACACAATTTCAGCTCATGTCATTTCATCAGGAGCAAAATTCAAATGTGGAAATTCACAATTTACGCTCATCCCTCCTTTTACTCATTTCAACATTCTACACACAACAAACTGCAAGCAGAAAGTCTCAAATTCTGGATTTAGGAATCTGGATAAACACGAAAGAAAGAGGAAATCTGCAGGCGTAGAAAAACAAAGTCAAGCCAAACCAAACCAAACAAAAGTAGACGGAGCAGAATAAAACAAAAACAAAAGAGGATATCATCTCACACATTTCCTTTGTTTTCTCTATCTCTCTCGCTCTTGCTTGCTGTTTATTATGCTTGTTCAACAGTGCAAAGAAACTGCAGACTGGAGACTGGAAACTAGAAACTAGAAACTAGTTTAGTTTTAGCATACAGGCTATTTTTTGTTATCTGTTTGAGACTTTGTCAGTTGTACGGTTTTTGCCAAAAAAGCAGGGGCTTCTGGTTTCTGGTGTAAAGTTTTAAAGCTTTGAAATTTTGAAGCTTTGCATCAAACAAATCATAATACTGCAACTGTATATTGTATTTCTTATTTCTACTTCTATTTTGGGGTTTGAGCTTAGAGCTTTGTACATTTAGAATTTTACATCGTAGAATTAAAAACTACCCGCGAGTTTTTAAACTAACTAGATTCCTTGTTGAATATAGGAGTGTGAGTGTGAATGTGGGTTTCAGTCATTTTGGGTTCTAGTGTCTAATGTCTCAAGTTGAAGAGGAAAATGGTTGAATTCTACCATTTTCCGCGTGTACAACGGAGGACCATAACAATGACGATACATTTTGGTTTATATCCGACACATCCTTCATTTGTTCCGTATTCAGCAGCTTTGTTTACCTAGTCCCTGTACGAATATTCCGAATCATCATCAGTTGATCCGCCCTACATTCAACATTCTGCATTCTAGAATGGAGATAGTATTGGAGTATTGGGCATATCTGGAGTTTGGAGTTCCCCTACAGCTGTATTCTACTACGCTCTGCTATTCTGCAGTTAGTGTCATGTGATGTGATGTGATGTGGTGCGGTGGGAGCTGTCAAATTTCAAAACATTCCCCTACCGACTACAAACACCACACAGAGCAGAGCCCAATGTGCATTGTGCGTTTATCGTATGCCGTATGCCGTATTCAGTAGGTACAATGTACAATGTACAATGTAGAAAGTAGAAACTAGAGGAATAAAAATAAGGATAAATTCACCTTTTCTTTTTTCACTATTCCCCACTTTCTGCATATAAAAATTGGTGGTTTTTCCTCCTACCGGTATCCTTCCCCTGAACGATGAAGGATGAAGGATGAAGGATGAAGAAAGAAGGAAAAGGGATGAAGGATGAACAATGAACAATGAACAATGTCATCACCGTTGTCATCATCATCCTCGTATTTTTTCATAGTTGAACTATAAGTACCTGGAAAAGGCTGACTAATGTCCAATGTGCAGGGAAAAGTACTCATATATTTTTGTGTGTACGACTTTAGACTTTGGAGTTTAGAGGCTGGAGCCAAAGCTCAAGTTGCACATGAAGATGAAACAGAAGCATAAGACTGAGGCAGAGGCTGAAGTACATAAAGTCACAGTCAAAGTCAAAGCAGAGGCTCAAAGATAGAGAAAAGAGAGAGAAAAGAGAAAGGGGATAAAAATTACGTTTATAATGATTCCCTGGGTTCACTAAGCATTATGATAAGAAGGAGAGTCGGGTTCTGAAATTTCCCCATATTTCCCTCGGGATCTTCAACTCCTCTTTTTCCCTTTTCCTCTCCACTTTGTACCCCCAACTCTAATACAGATACAACCACCAGTGCCAGTGCATCTATTACTGCACCACTATACCAGTATACCAGTATACCAGTATACTTTCTACTTTCTATATGTACCTTTCTGTGCAAAGTGAATGGATCGTCTGCCTCTCTTTATGTCTATTCATCTCTATCATTGTCTCGCTCTCTTGCTCAATATATGCAGTTACCATGCACAAACACACACAATACATTCTAATATAATATGACTTACTTTTATCTCCCTCCTTTCTACCTACGCCCTCTTCCTTTGCATCTCTTGATTCTAGATTCTGGATTCTAGATTCTTGATCCTTTTTCTGTGAGTGCGTAAACATGTGTCCACATCCACTACATTGACTCACAACTCACAGTAACTAAAATCTGGGCACATTTTACAAAATGTATGGATAAACACGCAGAATTGCCTGCCAAAACCTTTGTCACTCCATAGACTCTTACGTAAAGATTCCTGAATACTGTGGATGCTCGATACTTGATACAAAGTATTCAAAAATTGAGTGGGTAGACTTGTTTTTTGATGGCATTTTCTCTTGTCTGTTGCTTTGATCTTTTGAATTCTTCCAAATTTGAACCCCCATAAATCCAAAGATTTATTTATGTACAATCTACACTCTAGAATCTACAACCTAGAGAAAAATGTTAGAGCACACATAACACAAAACACGGAATCCTGTAAAATAGCCTATTCCAATGTGTTTCCCCATTTGTAGTCATATTTGTAGTCGTAGTCGTAGTCGTAAAATCAATGGAAAATTGAAGCAAATAGTCATATCGGAGATTGAACTGTGAGCATTGAGCATAGCTCAACTAAATCAATACCAAAATCCAAATTCAAATACACATTGATAAAAATAGAAAAGAGATAAGAAAAGTGGAAAGGTGTGATAAAAAGATGGAAAACACTTTGTGTGTTTGTGCCTGGAAGGAAAAAACAAAAATGGAGAATGGAGAATGGATTGCAAAAAGTAGGCGGAAAAACGGTCTATGTTTTAGGTGGATGCCGATGTGGATGCTGCTGTGTTGTACAGTGTACAGTCTAGAGTCTAGAGTCTACACTCTACATGCTATATTCTACACTAAACCGCATCAAAGATGTGCAAGTGCATTGGATTCGTACAAACTTTTCTTTTTTGTTCTTTCTCTTTCTCTTTCTCCATTTTCACCGTTAGCCGTTAAGTTATTTGTTATTTATTGAGCGTCTCGATTCTCGAGTCTCGAGCCTTGAATGCACAACACAGTACAGGAAAGAGTAGATTGATATAGAAGTAGATACAAAAGAATGGAGAACAACTGGAAAAAGAAAAGGTAGATGAAAAAAGGTAGGTAAGATCCTGACCGAAGGCTGTGCAATCACGAAAAGTACATATATAAAAAATACATAGAGATAGATAGAGAAAGAGAGAGAGGAGAAAAGTAGAGCATGGATTTGAAATGGATTATTATGAGGTTCTCTGGATGCTGTTGGTGTTGCGTTTGTAGTTTGTAGTTTGTAGGATAAACGAGTATCGCAGTTGCAGTATTCAGCTCAAACTCTTACTCGACTCTTCTCAGTTCAACTAAGTTCAACTTTCCGTTCAATTCACTTGAATTCAATTCCAGTTTTGAGTCAAGGTAACCCAAGGTGAATACTGAATACACGGTGTAAAATGTAGGATGTTGTAGGTACTATTTATGTACGAGGAGAAAGTGAAATGTCCAAGTGTGTGTACACATTTCGGCCGGATTTTGCAATAGAATCTACAGTCTACAGTATAGAGTTTAACCTCGCCAAAAATGAATCAAGTTCAACTCCTTCTCGCTCTTTGGTTATCCAGTAGCTTAGCATTGAAAACTGTGAATGGTGAGGTGCACAACTGAGCTAGACTCGAGTCTCGAGTCTCGAGACTTGACTCGGTTTTCTCTGGTCTGGTCTGGTCTGGTTTGGTTTGGTCTGGTGTGTTGAGAAAAGTTTTGAGCCTCAGTTTTTCGGGTTTCCCAAAAAGTAAAGTAAAAACACTTTCACCCATGTATCTTGAGCTGTGCTGTGTATTTTACATCTGTATTTATACACACCAAACCAAATGGATACAAAACACAGAACACAGAGTAGAGGATACAGAGTGCAGTAACAGTTAGATAGATGTAGATGAACCCATTACTTTCATTTGTATTGGCATCGTTATATTTACTTTAGCCGTTAGTCTAGAGTCTAGAGTCTAGAATCTAGAATTTAGAATCTACACTACTTTCACCTTTTTCTCTTCCTCCTTTTTGTATCACTTTTTTTACCAGTACTTGAACCTATTTCACTTTCTCTTTTTACTCTTAGTTCATTTTAGCGTGGTTTGGTTTAGTTTAGTTTAGTTTAGTTTTAGAATGAGGTGGTTGTAGCTGTATAGTTGGAGCTATCTCACCCAATCCAAAATCCAGGATCCAGGATGAAAGGGAAAGCGGAAAACCTTGACGTTTTCTTCCTTTGTACAGATAACTTTTTATACCGTTAAAACTTTTATCCCTGGATAAAATTGATGATCATGATGATGATGGGGATAAAGGTTCATGTAAATGTTTCAAAGTTGGCAGTTTTACAGATATTCATTTGATCAACTTGATGATCAAGTCATGATGATTTTGAAATTCCAAATTTCCAAATTTTCAAATTTTCAAATTTTCAAAGCCCCAATTCCATTTTAGTTTCAACAGAAAAGTTGGTCAAAACTATTTCACCAAGTACACAACATTTTTCAGTAGGCACAGAATAGCAGAAAATCCAAGGTGGAGGATTCCTTGAAAACTGATTGAAAACATGTAACTGCAAAGACTTATATTTTTTTTTATTTATTCTTGACTCTTGAATATTGATTGTTGATTGTTGAGTAGAATTTTATATTATATTTTTTAAAAGTGTGCAAAATCTTTTCATGTGCATCAGCAATCGAAAAATCACAAAAGTCACTTGAAAAGTGCCTAGTTTAAAAATAAGAGTTACTCGAAATCTGACTCTGGATTTTATGCCCTTCTCCATCTTTTCGCACTTTTTTACGTTTTTTAAAGCATCACTATTGATACGTTGAGAGTTGAGAGTGCAAATATGGACAAAGTTTTTTTTATTATATATACTTTAAATGCATTGGAAATTGAAAGAGAACATGTCAAAAAAAAAAAAGTTGACTCGTAACAAAATTCATGATATTCAACACATTTCACCGGAAGAGCAAGATCAAGAGCAAGAGCAAAAGCAGATGAGGGAAAATGATGAAAATTCAAGTATGTTTTTATTATTTTTGATTCTTTCTCTCTGCCTTCTCCATGCAAAGTTCGATAGTATTTTTGTTGATGGATGTTTTGTACAGGAAAAACACTTTAAAATGATTAAATGTAGCTTCATTTATTCATATTTACAAAATCCCCAGAATCTGAGAATTTCAACGCACATGTTTTGGAATAGTAAACAAGTTTAAAATTTAATTTATAGAGCTTCAAAATTTAAAAGGGAGGAAAACTTTAGATTTTGGATATTTTCCTATTTGATTTGTACTTTTTAGTATAAAAATGTATTTGTATTTGGTATTTGTAGACAAAAAAATTCAAATTTCAAAGGTATCTTTTGGTTTTTATTTAAATTTGGGTTTTAAAAGCTTGTTATCATATCATAACGTTTAAGCTCAAAAAATTTCTATTTCTGATAAAAAAATTCAGATGGCAATATTCACATGTGCAGAATATGAGAATTTTTTGTAGATTGTAGATTGTACAACGGCCACGTTTAAGCTTATGAATTGGTCTCAAGTTTGAGAGTATGAATTTGTGGTTGAATTTGAATCCAAATTCAGACTGTCAGATCACAGTAATAATTTAAGAATAATGTGGAGATTATGAAATAATATTTTTTGGCATCCTTTCCAAATTCTCAAGCTCAGTTCAGTTCAAAGGATTCAAAGGGTGGCTATAAATTTTCAGCTTTCACCTCAAGTGGACGTTCATGGTCACAGTTTTTTTTCAATTTTTCCCTTGCTCATATAATATCATATCACATGGTCTCACATGTAATAATATTTTCAGTGCACAGTGCACAGTGCACACGGTGAACGGTGAAGATAGAGAGCGTGAGAGAAGAATAATATCAAAAATGAAATTTCTTTTCTCTTCTTTGACCTGACCTCAAACCTCACACCTCACAAAAGAGAAGAAAGACTCGAGTTATTTGCAATCCTTTTGTAATCTTTTGTACATACTGTCTACTTTCTAGTGTATACTGTCTACCTAACAAAGTGAACAATCAAAAGACAAATGTCAAACGCCAAACGTCCAAAGTCAAAAGTCCAAAGGTGAAGGTGGAATGAAAAATGAAAAGGTTAAAAAGTCATATCAGTATGTGAAAATACATAGAAAAATCAACTGAAAAAAAAACACATTTTTATAATAAATTCCAATTTTACTAGAATAAACTTTGAATTTAGCATAAATAAAAGAATGATGCAGTTTTTAACAGATTTGTTCAGCAGTCATACAAATAAAAATGAGGTGCGTACATACAGGAAAAATTTCATAAAGGAATGGTGTTTTTTGCGTGTACAGTTTACTACAAAAATCTGGACTTTGGACAATGAGCATTGAGTATTGAGTATGCATATTTTTGTGCATAATCTTACGCACCGAGTTGTTCAAGTGTCAAGAATTTGGAAGGGTACATAAAATAGTGGTTCAGTTCAAGTAAATCAAATTCAGTTGAGTACAGTACAGAAGATTTGATTTCTGATTTCTGGTTCCAGATTCTCCAAACTAGAAACTTTTGATACATCTCTTTCGGTTTCTTACGCTTCACTTGTTACTGATATTTGATATAGATAAAATTCAAATTCCGGTTCAGATTCAGCTCCAGATCCTGATCAAAAATAAAGATAGAATCTCTGTATTTTGAGATTTTACTTTTACTTGTAAGAGACAGATGCATGGAGAATGGAGAATGGAAAATGGAAATGCAAAGGGAACCAAATTTCTGTTTCCACCTTTGAATTTTTCTCCTTTTCCTTCAGCTTCCTCTGTTTTCTACATGTTTGTAGATGGTAGATGTCGGCATCGGAATTGGGCTGGTATTGAGACCTTATTGAGTCTGATGTATTTATTTGGATATCCAATCTACCATGGAAAAATAATGGGTGTATCAAAAATACATTTGCAAACTCCAAACTCCAAACTCGAAACCCCAAGCTCAAGACTCAAAACTGGAAGAGGAAGCTGAGGATAAAATATCGTATTTGGTGAACTTGATTTTATGAGTTTTTCTCCGTGTCAGCTTGTGGATTGTGGACTTTGGACTTTGCTCGCTGCTGATTACAAATAAAAAAGTTGATACTTGGCAGCAGAATGAGTTACCGTCTTTTGATAAATAATTTTTTCCTTATATAGCCACATCCAAAGTACTTGAGACTTGATTCTTGAGAGTTGTTCTTCAATACAAAATTGTTGTACGTACACTCATGTAGCGAGTGTATCTGTTTGTACTTTGTGTAAAATGTACAGAGTACATATTTGCATATACAGTATGCGTGTGTATTTTATAGTTGCTCTTTTCCCGTTTCCTTTTTCTCCAGTGAAGCATTGGAGAATTGGAGGATGATCAAAGCTTCAATATTTCCCTAACCTATCATCTGGAATTTTATGTGCCAGTTCGTGTTGGTATAGAAACTCTTCAAAGCTTCAAAGAGCAAAGCCTTCCTACTTTATACACATGTACTCATGTACTCATGTAGTTGAGTTCTGCGTCTTCTTCTTCTCCTCCGTTTTCTTGATCTTCTTTTGGTGCTGCTTCTTTTGAGCATCTGAGTATTTGAGTATTTGAGTATTCTGTTCTGTTTAAGCTGAGATGCGTGAGCGAGAGTTGAGAGTTGAGAGTCTAGAGTCTAGAGTCTAGAGTCGAGAGTCCCTTACTTTTTTATGTACAAGAGGAGAGTAATAAATAAACGCTTTGGTTTTACGAGCCATGAAGAATTCAGCGGTGAAAGATGAGCTTTGAGCTAGTCCTCTAGTCCATATTTTATACCGTCTTTATGCACGTCTTACATCAAATATCAAATACACATTTTTATACACTATACACACTGATATTCTGATATTCTTCCTATTGATAGGAATAGGAAGAGGAATATGATGAATACAGATTCGATACTAAAATTACTACACGTTTTTACATGCCAGTCTATTTCCCTGTATTTTATACGTGTACAATACACACTGTACACTGTACACTGTACACTCTATACCAAGGGAATGGAGACTCGGAGTAAATATTTCTCACATAATTTGACTATCCATTTCAACTGTATTATTGCATTATAGACCTTTCAATATTAATAGAAAATATGCACATACACATACAATGAACAAGCCGTAGAAAGAGTGTGTATTCAGTACTCAGTATTCAATCTTCACTGTTCAGTGTTCAGTATTGAAACTGAATTTGGTAACTTGGGACTTTAACATTTTTATATGCTATATTTTCAATGCTCAATCTCAAGAGATAAAAATTGGAACGCCATACAATTTCAATACAAGTTTCTCCTCGTTTATTTCCTACTTATTCCTACAATCTACAATCTATCATACCAAACCAAACGGAATAAAACAGAGAAAGAGAAGAAGACGGAGAAAGTAAAGTGACTTGTCCTTTTTTACACGATCGTCTCTGTTTATCATATTCATACAGCATAAAATATGGCAAGTTGGACTTTGGAGATTTAATCAATTTTATGAGGATAATTTGAAACCAATTTATTTCATTTTCATTTTCCATCTCCCAGAGCCAAACACTGTAAACTATACAAAGTATCTTAAATGTAGAATCTAGAATCTAGAATTTAGTAGTCACCTCATCTTTTTATCTATTTCTACTGCTGGAGACCATAAACGGTAAGCGGTAAATTTGATTCTGAAAAATTGTCTACATTTCATTTTCATTTCTTTTCCTCCGTGTATTTTGAAATGGAATATCAATACATGGAATCGAATATCAAATCCTTGGACTTTTATTAGCAATTGATTGAGACTATTTACATTTTTAATGGGGAAAGTCTTGGTCTATTAATGTAACCGGAAAACTAATATACGATATTTGAATCCACTAGATGTCTTTTATCTTTGCATCGTTAATACGTGTGGTAACATATTCATCATGTATCAAGTATAAAAGTAGAGTTTTGAAGCATTAGAAATTAGTTCTCTTGGACCACTACTGAATTAAAGAAAAGTAATGAAAAATGGAATAATCAACTAATCAAAGTGTCATTAGAATTTTACTACTGTTTTATTCCCCTTTTCTCAATTTCAATTTGGATTTCTCGATTTCTCGATAGTTTTACCTTTTACGGTTTATGGTTGAGCTGATTAGTAAACAATAAAATGCAAAGTTATTTCCCTTTCTATTTTCTATCCTTACGCCATTCAACTTTCAACCAAGTGGTGGCGTATTGATTAGGGAAATTGAATTTCATTTTATTGAAATTGATTTTATTTACTGTACGCTGTATGTGATTTGATGAAGGGTGAAGCTTCGAAGCTGGAGCTTGTTCATTCTTGGTGGGCGGGAGAGAATGATTTGGTTGTACGAGCTCCGCAAATTAATGATTTATAGTTTACAGCCCAGTTGATAAGGAGCATCATCCTTATTGTGTTTAGTAGAAATCATCAATATTATTATTATTACTATCCTTGTTATTCCATGTTATCCGTTACCAGCGGCTGTTGATGTTGACTATTCTCTATGTTCTATGTTCGATGCTCTATGCTCTGTCCATTCTTCTTTCTCTCTGTGTGTTTTACCCTGCGCTCGGCTCTCCATTCTCGATTCATTTGGACAAAGTCAAAGGCTGATGAAAATAAATAAATTAAGGATGACTATTGACTACATGTATTATACAGCTACCTTTTTGTACGGCAGCTTTTTGTTAATTTATTCATGTTGTGTTTTATGACTTTCTCCAAAAATTATGATGATTACATGCCATGCGTAACCAGTAACCAGTAACCAAAAGCAGAAAGGAGCAACGAGCAAGGAGCAACCGTTAGCTAGCGTGAGAACAGGAGCAAGAACATAAACAATATCACGAATCCGAATGGGTAGTAGAACAATAGTAAAACATACATGCACAACATATCCCAATTCCCAATGTTCTAATGTTTTAATGTTTTAATGGTCCAATGTCCAATGCTGGTGATATGAAGGCTGAATGCTAAACTGTAAATGGAAATCACCTTCAGGTCTCAGTTCTCAATATTACGAATGCCTATAGCCCTATAGCCTATAGTATGTTATGATTTGTACTCGAGCGATATTCATGCAAAGTTGTAGAGACTAGAGACACATGATTTTTCACTCGCCGTCATCCCTTCCGTTGACCGTCCATCTTTTCATCATAATTCTCTGTCCATTCTAATTTCTAATTGAATGCATCGAATTAACATGATTAACATGAAAGTCATTAAAGGAAATCCCATTTGGACTTACCTTTTGTTACCTGTTTCCTAATAAATAATGAATGATGAATGATGAGTAATGAGTAATGAGCGCTGAGCATTGAGAATTGAGCACCGGCTCATTTGATAAAGGTGAACGTCATAAAATTATTAAAATCCATATTCCATAATCCATACAAATCCATACACTTTTATCTACACACAGTTGCTAATGATTTCACAGGATTAAAATATGCAGTAAAATTATTGCAACTAATTTTAAAATAAGCACTTACGTTTTTACTAGAAACAGCCGTTTTCTAGTTATTTACAAGTTTTCTACCGATTCTCCACCAAAACTTGTAGATACACCTGTAAACTTTTAAATTACGATATAACAAGAATGATGATGGAAATATTTGCTACATTAGTAGGGGTGGACATTAGATGTATTATTATTGACACGAATATGATCACTGTATCGACAGAGTTGTTAACGATCTGGATGAATATACATCCATTTATTTATGATGATATTTGTCTCATATCTCATGCTTTCCATACGCTCTTTCTTTCGTTTTTTTATGTACAGAAAACAGAAATGCACTGTTGGGCTAGTCAAGAGCATTGTGAGTTGTGAGTTGTGAGTCTAGACTCTAGACTCTAGACTCTAGACTCTAGAGTTTCTAGATTGTGAGCACTGGCATTAGGAAATAGGTGGGAATTATGATAAAATTGAAACATGTGTTCAAAGTTCTCACTCACTGGCACTGACTCCCTGGCATCGGCTCATGTAGTCATTTCATGCAATCCACAACCAGATCCAGACTTGTTACATTGTTACATATTATATGAACAAGCTTGTGAACCACACTTAACCAGACCAGGCGCACATGTGCATTGAGCATTGAGAATTGGGCATTGAGTACGTGTAATGTCTATTAAACAGATACATATGATTTCTATTGCCTGATTCAATCCAATTTCACTTTTAAAAGGGTGCACAGTGCACAGTTCACAGTTTACATGTTTGTTCAAGTTGAAACAGAAAATTCAACACTTGAAAACTGCAAGGAGAAATTGTAAATTGGACTCCCCTTTTTCTTCTTCTACTGTTTTCCCATTTTCAATTGTATGTTCAATGTTCAAGTCTGTCTCCTGTATTTTGTAGATAGTGGCCAGTTTATAGTTTGTAGTTTACTCAGGGCTGAAAATGTGTTTAATTTCGTGGAATATAAAAGAAAGAAGGAAAGATAGCATTTTGTTGTGTACATGAGAGTCTAGAGTCTAGATTGTAGAGTGGAGAGTGGATACATTATTAACATTGTCCTGGAGAAAGCCCGAGCTACATGCCGAGTTACTAATTACAATAGGACGAAACGACGGGAAAGAAATGTACACAGTCATTTTACACATATCTTTTGGTTCCTGGTAGGTAGGTAAGAGAGTAGTAAGAGTAGCTGGATATGTGGATATGTGGGTGGGGTGGGGAGATTGGTACAGTTGGAGAGAGGTAGGAAGTCCTCCTATTGTAATCATCCCAAGGTGAATATATAAGAGTCTCAGCAGTTCCAACTCCAGCTCTAGTTTTAAAAACACTCCTTGTTATAAGTTCCAACTCAACTCAGCTCAGCTCAACTCAACTCTACTCGACTAAACTCCTCGAGGAAAGTAGTGAGAGGGGAAAAAAGGGGTGCACTTAAATATATTGAATGGGATCCACGCTTATGATGACTCAGTAAAATATGATTTGATGAACCAAAGACACGCGATCGCATAAAAAAGTGAAAATTAGGAGAGTGCAACACATCCAATTCACAATTCACAACTCTCAACTCACAACCCACAACACTGTTCACAGCCGAGAAAGAATCCAGTTTAGCTTGGCTCAGTTGTGCATTCTACATGTTCTGTTTTCTACTGTGTTGTGTCGAGTTTTCAACTTAAACTCAAACTCGAGCTCCAGCTCCAGCTCCAGCTCAAACTGAAACCATCGCTATCATCATCAGTGAAACGTGTGTAATACACATTACCCTCATATTATTATTATTATTATTATTATTGTGTATAATGTGCAAGGTACATGTTCATTCAAATGTGAAACATGTAGCCACACACATTCAAACATCCACGCATTCATGCATTCATATCCTCACATTCATATATTTATGCATGCAAAGCATAAACAATAACACATTTTTTCATTCCTACCCGTTGGCGAGTCTACCGCATTTACACAGACTAAACTCTGCACTCTGCACTCTACACTCTTGATATTATCTGGCACTTCTTTCCCTCGCCCTCTGTCTCTCTCTCTCGCTCTCTGTCTCTGTTTGCATGTGTATGCGTATGATTATGTGACTACTTGATACTTCATTCTCCATACTGCATACTTTCCCCGTTTACACTAAGAGTGTCCTTACAGTCTGTAGTCTGTAGTCTGTAGTTTGCATTATCATTATCATCATCCTCATCCTCATTCGCTCTTCATTGTCGACTTTGGTAGTTGTTGGCTCCTAGCTGTTGGTTGTTGGCTGCTGGCTGTTGGCAATACTTTGTCCTCTACATGTGTACACACAAAAATTCTCTGCATTTCAACTCCAACTCAAACGTGTTTTGTATTTTGCTCCTGTTTATAGACGAGTGTAAACATGAACGGAGTAAAAACAAACAACTGCTTTCATACAGCCAGGCCAATGGCTTGTACGATGTACGATGTGGATTTTCCATGTTATTGTCTTGTGCATCGAAGCATCAAGGCTTCGACCATGAGCCATGAGCCAAAATAAAGTACACAGTGTGTGTTTTACACATGTAGTTTCCTGCAATGTACGGTGTATGGAGAATGGAGAATGGAGAATTTAGAATGTGGTTTGTCAGTTTGTCTAAGTCAGTCAGTCAACCAGGCAGAGTAAAGAGAAAGAACACATTCCAACTTATAAATTCCAACCAGTTTGAGTGCACCGTGTAAAATTTAAAATTTACAACTTACAAGGTACAGAGTAGAGAGCACTGTACTCTGTCACTACAAACAATTACAAAGAAAGCTGGTGTTTTTACGCTTTTTCTTTCTCTTTCTCGTTTTTGTGCAAAAAACGTTTGCCATTTATATTTTAGATATGCGCAGTACATGCATAGCTTGTTGATATTCAGTGAGATGATTCAAGCCCAGCTTAGTTTAGTTTAGTTTAGTTTAGTTGACTCAAAAACAACAACTCCCACAACATACACCGTACAGCTTACAGTGAGGAGGTGCATGCTTGTTTGTCTGCATCATTTGTGTATTATGTATCCATGTATGTACTTTGTATATTTGTACTTGCTACGCCAATCAACACGACGTGAGTGACTGTGATGAAGTGTGATGATGATGAAAAGCGTCAATACGAAGTTGAGTAGAGTGTAGAGTAGAGTGTAGATACTTCAGCTTTTTTTCCTTTTTCAATAAAAATTGTTTCAAGAGAGAAAAGTGTTGCAGTTTGTAGTTTGTGTAGGAGCAGCACAAGTGCAGCTACATACATTAATATTGTGGGTGTACAACATACACTGTACAGTGAACAATGTACAATGTACAATGTACATTTACTTTGCAAAGCGTAGGCTGAAAAACATACTTGGTACATTCTGCTTTTGCTACTTGCATCACCCTCTTTCTCTTTACTTGACACTGTCGAGTTGTCGAGTTGTTGAGTACTTGATTATTTGAGTATTTGAGTATCTGAGTATTTGAGCATTTGAGTAGTTGGCAAACAAACAAGGTAGAGTACACCTGTAATTTTAATTCCATTTCTGGTTCTGATCCAGCCAGAAACCATAAACAAGACGTAAAAACAAGATAAACAAACCGAGAAAAAATTAAGGTTAAAAAATTCTCTAGTTTTTAGTGCAGATATGTTCAACATTCAGGACAAAATCATTAAAAACTTGTTCATTGTTCATTCACAGCTCTAGACTCTAGACTCTAGAGCTCCACACTGCACACAAGTTTTCATATTTTTTCAGTAGGTTTCAATAGTTGAATCCAAGTTTTTTCACATGTTCATCAAGAAAATGGAGGGAGATGCAGAGTGCAGAGCTCATTAAATAAGGGCTTGCGGGAAAAAAGTAAGGCTGTTTCATATGATACATGACAAAGGACATGAACAAAGTGGACTTGAAATTTACAAAATATGCATTACATTTTAATATTCCATATTCCAGCAACACCCAAACACAAAATACAGTAGAGTGAGAGTGAGAGTGATCCAGCTGTTGGTGTAGGGAGTTGTTAGACATTAGACATTAGACATTAGCAAGGATGCAGATCGGTCACAAGGTTCACGATTTTTTGAGCAATTCAAATCGGTATTTTAGGTTTCTCTACATAGAGCAAATGAGCGGCCGCTCATTTATTTTCAATACCGAAAATACCGAA
>JAQGBH010000355.1:0-55837 GCA_034698265.1 Sminthurinus aureus | reverse complement strand
GCCGTTCGGGCTCCAATGATAATTGCAGATTCTAATGCATTTAGAATGAGAGTCAAAAGGTACACTGCCCGTTAAGGACTGTGTTTTCATATAATTCATCATTTTTATTATTACTAACTTACTAACTACTAACTACTAATTCTTTCTAGAAAGTTCTATTACAAATTACAAATGTCAAATGTTATCCAAAAAACATTTAGCATTTTCGTTAAAACTTTCATACAAATTAACTAACATTCAACTTACTTTTCTTCTTTCTTCTCTCCAACCAATTTAATTATTACAATTATCAAATATTATTATTGTGACTTTTACTTTTAAAAGCAGAACAAAATAAATAATAATAATATTCAAAACCTCTTACCCAAAAATAGGATCCATATCTCTTCCTAAGGATCCAAACATTCCTTTTCTTCTGTAAATTAGTTAACCACAATCTGCTTTATTTATGATTAGTCTCGTTATTTTTGCCTATTTTTCAACAATACACTCGTTAAATTTTTAATTATGATTACTTTTTAGCTCACACTCTGACGTTTGTTAACTGTGGCCTATATGCAGCTACGTAATATCGATGGAGCCAAATTCAAAACAAAAACGTCTCGTGGTGCCCCAGAAAACAACTTTTTTATGCTTCTTGTTTTTTGAACAAAGACTATTTTTTTCCTATTTTACGATTAGTGTAAAAAACGTATCACGGGAAATTGGTAAACGTCTATGTATATTTAAGTACGTATAAAATTAGTTTTTTCTGAAATAGTTTTGTTGATTGATTAAGAAGATTTAATAGCATTGTTTCTACATTAGTTGTATATATATATTCTAAAAAGTGCAGATAGGAATAATAGTTGTCTTTTCTTTTTCTAATTAAAAGAATCATGAATGACGAATGACAATTTGCTGAAAAGAATTTCCACAGACAGACCACCATAGAATACATAATATAAGAGTAACCTATATATCAGACATTATAAGTGAAATGACCCAATGTGGAACGGCTGGAACAATAAAAAAATTTAAGTTAGTAGTCTTGTAGGATAAATTGAGTTTAGTAAATATGCAAATTTTCAAGTCTTAGAAACCTGGCGTTTGGGATTGGGGCGAATTTCAAGTTTTCAAGTCCTGGCCACTTTAATTTCCACATTTTTCAACTTTTTTGAATTTTTCCGACGGATTATGATTGAATGAAAGATTTTGGGTGCCCTTTTGAAATTTTTTTGAAAAAATTAAAAAAAACACGCCGTACAGGCAAGGTTGAAATTTTGGGGAGTTTTTGAAAAACCGCCAACTTTCGGCGTCTCTGTAGCTGCGGGTTTTGGATTTTGACAAACGAAAACCATTTTGTCTTGTAGAACAAGCAAATCTGTGAAGATTTGGTACAAAACATTTTTTAGTGCAAGGCTTTCTTAGCCCTTAAAATCCAAATTAAAAATCTTAGTTTTGCTGTTTTACGCTTCTAAGATTTTTAATTTGGATTTTAATGGCCTAGAAAACCTTGAACTAAAAAATGTTTTGTACCAAATCTTCTCAGACTTGCTTGTTCTACAAGACAAAATGGTTTTCGTTTGTCAAAATCCAAAACCCGCAGCTACAGAGACGCCCAAAGTTGGCGGTTTTTCAAAAACTCCCCAAAATTTCAATCTTATCTGTACGGCGTGTTTTTTGAGTTTTTTCAAAAAAATTTCAAACGGGCACCCAAAATCTATATTTATTATTCCAGCCGGTCTACATTGGGTCATTTCAGTTATAATGTCTGATATATAGTCTGTGGAGACCACAAATTCTTTTGTTTGTTTACTATCTATAAATAATGGAATTTGTTCACGAGCCAAAGAATAGATAGATACAACATGTTCTGGATTCTGGATACTATACTTTCTCCACTTTCTTTTGTCATTTGATACTGAGAATTGTATGCTCTTTTCCAATGGGAATACACTACTGTTATGTATTCACATTCCTTCCACATGTACTTGTGTATACACATATATTATATTATTATATTATATATATTTTCACTCCATACTCTATACTGTGTATTATACAATACAAATAAGAACAAAATGGTTTTTGAACGTTTTGAAAGTTAAAAACCATGTAATTTTTGTACAAAGAGCTAGAACAGGATGTAATTTATATATAATGATATATTATGTATGCAGTATGAATGTGTAATCCAGGGTTTAATCATGTTCCAGTTATATATGTTAAATGCGATGCATAATGTAATATTATATTTTATATTATAGCAACATGGGTATCCCCCTGTACTAACAGTATACAATAATATTAGAGGTGAACACAGGTTTTTATATCATATAATATGAAACTTCATTTAGTACATGTTTTATGCATTATATTTTATGTAAAGTCCGAATTTCCATTCTAAATTCTAACCGTATAGGTAAAGAACAAAGTTCCGCTTTCATTTTTTAAAAAAAATATTATATTATGTATTATGTACCTTCTTTAAACTACAAACTACAAACTACACATGTACTGGTTCTGGTTCTGCTTCTGTTGATTCAATGTATAAGTATAATGCTATATTATGAATGTAAAGCATGTATAATATACAAACGTACATAAATGCATGTACACAGAGCTAGCTGTTCGTGACTTCCGCTCAACTACACCAAATTTTTTGTCCTGGTTTATTTCTTCATAATACTGTATGATGTTGACGACGACTATGACCACTCACTCTTCCTCCTTTTCTTGTAAAATAATGGTACACTTTATCGTTTAAAATTTTTGACTTTCATTTGTACATAGTACATTCAAGTACATGTAGGTATTATAGGTATATGTGTAAAGTATGTAACACGGAATACATAATATTGTAATATATAGACTCTATTTCAGTTCATATGTGTTTGACTATAATATATTATTTACTATATTATTATAGTATAGTAATATCATTAGTATGCTTCTTGTTTCATGTATAAAAAAGAGTATAATATGTTAAACTATGTTCCTATAATATGTGCAATGTCCACCGAATTGGATATGATTGCAATGGTTTATATTATATTAACATATTATTTTATACATTTGAAATCTGTGAACTATGTACTGTTTACGGTGCACCATGCATGTAGATATCATGGATAATATGTACATAAGACTACAAGCTATAATAATATGCCAACTTAGTTACTCTTTATTGTACATTGTACATTGTACATGCATACAACATATGTACATACTCTACTTTCTCTGCGAAAGTGTAGGACATGGAAAATGGAAAACGAAAACTAGGGTGGCCAAAAAGCTAGGAAATTATCACCAAACAGTATGGAAAAAGATCTGGAATCGTTTCTCTCCTCCTCCTCCGCCTCCTTTAGTTCAAGTTTTCGAGTCGTCGTCATCTCTCTCTCTCTATTTTGCTCTGGCCAACTTTCTCTTTTTCACTCGTTCACGGTGTGTTTTAACTGAAACTTTGGTTTATGCAAATAACATGGAAAATGTACACACACTATCTGATGCATCCACTTTTCTCAGAATTAGAATTCCCCTTTTCCCAACCCACATAGTAATAATAATAATAATAATATTTTCTACTAGATAAACTACCTCTAAACCCTATGTTTCTTCTTCATCTTGGTTCATGTCAATTCTCATTACAATATTGTAGCTGTTGTTGTTGTTGTATAATGTATAACACAAGACTTGGGGAAAACAAGAAACTTGATGAATTAAGTATAAACACAGACTACAGACACAAGCTATACATGAAGAGTAATAGCTTGCGTTCCGGATGCATATTCATCCTAATAGAATCTGAAATCTGGTTACAATCTATCCATCTATTTAGTTTAGACTTGGTAGAGCGGAGATATGATGGAAAGTAGATGAATTAATGGAAATGGAAAACAATAACAAGAGGTCTCAGATTTACATACTTTTGCGAGTTGTCAGTGATTCAAGTTATGAAAAGAGAAAAGGGAATTTACATAATTCTCCATAGAACAAGATGATATTTTATACAATCTTTTATAGATCGTACATTATACATTATACAAGCTGTATAGTGTATATAGGTAACTGATATGCATGCACAAAATGTTACCTGTCACATTTATATATTTTTTTACTTATGCTTATTTTATCAAAGCTCAGAATAAATTTGTAATAAGGTTCATAATACATTGTATAATATTATATGCATGAATTTAAGTATATACATTACACACATGTATAAAACACTATATCCATGATAATACAAGTAATAGTAATGATAACATGATAAATCATACACATCAAAATGACAATTTATACACGCATAACATATGAGGTTTAGTGAAGGATACAAGATACAAGACAACCATAACCAGATATAGACACAGAGAAAGGAAACATGAGAGAGACGAGATGAGACCAGAACATGCCATGAGCAGCAGGACAAATGACATGACACAAGGAAAATTTTTGCCCGTGAAACTCATTTCTTTTCCGTTTGATGGATATGTAAAATTTTCTTTATACAACTCATACAAATACACAACTTGGTACACACTACACAGACTATAGACATGCAAAATGTATTGTTGTACCTACGTATGTAGGTGTATTTGGACAAAATATTATGCAGATTATACTAAATAGATGGATAGATAGCCAATGCACAATACAGCTATCCGCATCCACCATCCACAGAAAAAATTAGTCTATTAAACAAGTTATTTCCTTCGTAAACATGCATTGGACATTGGACATTGGACATATCATCTCTCATCTCATGTTATCTACATATGCTTTCCACAATCTGTATTTTCCCTATCTATTCTATCTTGTATCCTATCAAAGTAGAAAAGTACCAAGGACGTTGAGAAACAAGAAACTGAAGAAGGTTTTACCTCCTCTTTCTCTCTGTGTATAAATTTGTGTATTGGCTTCGTAGTTTGGTTTGGTTTGGAAATTTGGCATGTTGCATCAAAGATTCACGAAATGATGTTTTATATTGCATATTCGTTTTCATTAAATTGTCATGTTTAGTTTTATATTTAATCGTCATCCTATGAAATCCGTGTATTCTCATCATATTAGTAATTCAATTCCATCTGTAATTTAAGCTCTTTTTTTCGAGTACCATGCGTATAAATATAGAACAATGGGTAAAAAGTGTGAGATGATTCGTCTCCTGAAAAAGTAAAAAATCTTGTACCATTGGTATTTTATGGTTTATTTTTATATTTAATTGGCTCAAATGATTAATATATCTTACGGTAGTAGTAAATTTGCAACTTTTTTGGCTTTTCATAATTAATAGTTTTGATTTTTTAATTAAATATTAAATATATACATTACTTTAAAAATTTAACTACAAATTATTCACTCAATTTTCATAAAAACTAACTGCATCAATCATCAATGCATATAGTATAAAAAGGAGCATAATATTATGTAATCATAATTAGTTAACTTAAAAATGACCATACATGCACTAATGTATAATATTATATGCATTTTAGCATCAGATCTGTTTCTAAGATGCATCGCAATTTCGAGCTATTCATTTAAATGCTACAACAATTAGAGCTATTCCTTCAAATGCTTGTATATTTTTAACTTATGTCAAAATAAGTCATATATATGATTTGGCATTCTTATAATTGTATTTTACTAACAATAATTATTATTACTGAATGAAACTCGATTTTGCGACTAAATACTAAAGAGATTTTCTGTTCTGCAGTAAATCAATAATAATAACTGCAGTATTGGCCAGACATCGCGCGCCGGCTGCTACTGTCTTCTTCCTTCCTCTTTCCATACTTGCACCACGTATACAGTATACACCATACACTATACAAGATATACACGCTTACAAAGTAAAAACACATCCCACCAACATCCTATATAATACATAATATCTGTGCACTATGCACTGTACAAGTTGCCAATGCATAGTATGCTATGCTTTTATATTATTCTGTCCCTTTCATCGTGTTTCTTATTTTTCGCATGTATAATATGTACATATAATATATTATAATGTACATCCTACACTATACACTTATTTTATCTTTTTATGTAGAATGTAGAATGTAGAATCTAGAATCATCTTCCAACTTCCAACACACATGAAATCTATCATGATGTATTATGTATTTTATACTTTACACATGTTAGATTGTACATTGTACATGGTAGATGGTAGATGTTATTTTCTACATGAACTACTCACTATCACAACATTACTGTATCTGATATCCGACATCCGACTAAACTGGACTGGATAAAATATATTATACACAAGTATACTGTTGTTATTTGCTATGCATTCCATATTCCATATTCTATGGTACATTGAATACTTTGTGTATAAAAAAATTATTATTCCCATTGTGTATGTATTTCTATAAATATCTTACTCAGCTCTCCTCTCCCCACTCCCTACACAGCATTGTGCATTGTGCATTGTGTATTGCATACATATGTGGGTAACAATAATTAACATGTGTGTGTGTCTGCTGTCTACATAATATTTTGTTAATAATATCAGAATAAATTATCCGTCATTATATTATTCATTACAGAAAATGCAGGATGCTGAATACTGAGTATTGTCTTTATCAATCTTGAAATACTAGTAAGGGCATTGTCTGATGAAGATTGCTTCATCAATTTTATCTCACAGTCATCACCGTTTCACTAGTCTCAGCTTTGAGGTTTTTTGAGAAAAGTTTTGATCTAGCCTTGAGTCATGATTCTCAAGTCTCAAGTCTGAAGAAAACAACGGACAACACCGCAATACTACTACCTACATTGATGAATGGTATTTCTAACATTCTCGATTCTCGATGAATCTAGAATTCTGAATTCGGAGAAGAAACAAAAGCGGGGAAAGTCGAAAGCCGTCAGCAAGAGGATCGTCAATCGTGAGTCGTCATGGCGCGTCATTTCCTTCCCCTTAGATTACAGTCGGATCGCCCTGAAGCTCATACTTTTCTCAATGACATGAGAAATCGGAAGCTTATGGAAGTTGTAGTATGCAGTATGCATTATGTACACTAGTATGTAGATATACCTACATTCTACATATTACATACATCCGTCCTTTATTATTTATTATTCATACCTGTATACATATACCAATTACTTATACATGTGTAGAAAAAAATCAAGATAGAACCACATATCAAATATATTATTTTTCCATACACGGAGCATAGAACTACGAATAACAATGTGCACACCTGAACAAGAACGAATAGCTATTGGTGGGATTAGGTATACCGTATACAGTACACATGTACAGTTTATTTTGAATAATATAGTACATAGTGTAATATTTTATAGCAGTTACTCCTACTCTTACTACTACTACTACTATTATTATTATTATGTGTTTTTGTTGTTGTTAATCCTCTTGTAATTACTCACATGTGTTGCATGTTAAAAGATAATTATTATATTGTGTGTTATGAGCCTCGTAATAATAATAATAATAATTGCTAAATATATCTAAAATATATACTCATATTTATATACTCATTCATAATTCGTACACACAAAATAATAGAAAGTATATTGTAAAATTCACCGTGTATTGGGTATTGGCAGTGTACTTTGTACTTTGTGCATGTAAAGAGTAAAAACTATTTCATCTATGCATCACATGTACAATGGACAATGTATAATGTAGAATATTGATATCACATTATAAATGATAATATTGTAAATGGTAAGAGAAGGAGATATCTGTATAATGTACAATGTACTGTGGGTAGAAAGTTTTCTACATATACTTATGGATTCTATTGTAAAATATCTATAATTATGACATTGGAATTATATGATTTAGAAAAGTTGGTTGTTGGCTCTGAGAATAGAACTGAAAGTGAAAAACTGAACATGAAAATGGACGGGCCTACATCTATCTACTGTACACTCTACACTCTACACTGTACACATTGAGAAAGAGAGAGAGAGAACATTCCATCTATTCTCTGTTCTGCATAGACCGTCATTCGTCGTTTCTCTGGTTGTGATTGTGAAATGAAATTGTGAATGTGAATTTGAATGGGGAAAGCGAAAGAGAAAGCAATGCTAGAGACTAGAGACATGGAGAAAGCAACGGAATGAAATAGAAAGAGACAAAGAGAGAGAGAGAGAGTTGAAAAGAGAAGTGAATGGAATGAAAAGATGTAGAAATACGGTATAGAGGTTGTATGTTTTGTATGTTACTCGTTTTCCCTCTCCTGCTTCTGCTTGCTTTTATACCATTTGGACTGTGTGGCCGAGTGCGGAGTGTAGAGTCTAAAGTCTAGAGTGTAGAGTGTAGAGCGTAGAGCATAGAGCTCTGTTCTGTGGAGTTGTGAAGAGAAGGAGAAAGAGAAATAGAGTGAGAGAGCGAGTGTAAGGGGGTGGTGGGATTTTGGGTGAGGTTTATGGATTGGCCTGGTTTTTGGGTGACTGAAAGAAGAAGAAGACTGCAGTGAAGTGGTTGCCAGTGAGAAGAGAGGAGAAAGTAGAGCCACCAGACTCACTGTCTCTAGTCTCTATGTGTATTCTATATTTACTCTCTCTCTCTCTCTTTCCTTCCTTTTGTACATAGACCATACCAGAGTACAGAGTAAGAAGTAAAAGCAGAGAGAAAGTAGAAAGTAGTAGTGGTGGTGCTGGCTCTCTTTTTTCATACCAAACCGAACCAAACCCTACTCTTCTACTAGTTCGTCGAATACCAACATATTTCTCCACACTAGCACCAGTAACAGCAACCTTCTCCTTGCTGAACTTGTTCTACTACTTTTACTAGTACTTCTTCTCCTTCTTCTTCTTCTACTTCTATACTTCTTCTTGCTTCCTTTCATTCCGCTCTACCACTATTATTATTATAATACATAGTCAACTTAAATAGTGTTTTTTTCTTTTTTCTATTCTCTCTGTTTCTTCATCTTTTCCCTCTCCCCTTTTTCCTTCCTCTTGTTCTTCCATCTAAAATCCACAATTTACCACCACCATTTGGTACATCTCACAGAGAGAGACAGGAAAACAACCAACCACAAGAACAAGGACAAGAAATAAGAAAAAGGAATCGATCGTATTGGATATTGGATCAAATTGAATCACATCAAATCAAATCAAATCAAATAAAAAAAAATAAAAATAATAATCATTAGTTCATCATTATTGGCCATCTAGTTTTTTCTTTGTTAGTTTTCTTGTGTTCATACATTTGGCCTTTACTTTTGTGATTGTTCTACTTCTAATTCTTGTTACTACTCACAAGTAAATACTAAAATAGTAAATACTAAATACTAAAATCTACCATCTACAATATAACATACAACAGTTTCCCTCCTTTCCTCTTCCGCGGCTACCCCTTCCACAATCCACGTAATCTCCATGGATCGACATTATTCAGGAGAGTGAAAAAATAAAAAAAGAGCTGCTACAATATTAGCAACAGCCTATTGGAACATCCAACAAAAGTTACAGGTAGGCCTTTTAAAAACAAAAATAACCTCCTCTCGTTATATTTTTGTTTCGTATCTTGATAAAATAAAATAAAATGTATCTTGTCATTACAGTCTCTATTTCTAATTTGTACGTGTATGTGTAGTTAAAAATATGAGAGAGTAGAATATCTTTTTCTCTGTGGATTGGGCTCTGATTTCTGATTTCTGGCTTCGAGTTTCTGATTTCTGTGGGTGTGTATTTTCAAGTGTCAACCATGTAATGATTACTACTCATTACTCATTACCGATGGCTACTGACAAGTGAGTTGTGGTGCTCCAAACTCCGAACGTCAATATCACATATCACACGTAACATGTAAAAAAGAAAGGAAAAGGGGAAATGCTAATGATGTAAAAGTCAAACTCAAAGTCATCAAGTAATAGAAAGGATCCACAAACTTTTACTTTTTCTCCCCAAGGGATTTCCTGTTTCTGTACACTTTATACAGTGTACATGAACTTTCTATCTTTTATCTGTTTTACAGTATTCTCTATTCTTTTCTTTTCTTTTTTTATAGTGCATCATTATCACCAATGAGTGGTAGAAGAAACAGATACAGAATCAAACTGGTTACTTTTTCTATTACCAATTTATAAATTTATTTTGTAGACTACAAAAAGTAAAGCGACTGCTTTGACACTTTACACAGTACATTGTAAATTGTGTTTCCAATTTAACAGGCTCTGGTTTTCTAGTTTTACAAAGTTTAGGCATTTATTATTTGTACTTGTTTTTCTGCAGAGTGTAGAGTACAAAATACAAAATACAACTACAAAATGCAGTACAAAACGTAATATTATATTACGGCATGGTGTATTTTGTATTTTGTACTTTTTAATCGATACATGACTCAACTCTTAATCTCAGTACTTTGAACGTTGTACCTTGTAAGTTAACTCTTCAATTAATTTCTAGACGAAATTTTCTTCATAAATAAGATTTATGGACTATGCATGAGCCACGTGAAAACTAATTGACGCTTGAATCTTGAATTACTGCTACACCCAAAAACCAGAAACCAAAAACCATGAACATTTTACAGAAAAGAAGGTACAAGAAAGAAACAAGTATACATGAATATGCAGAGAGTGAACCCACGTAACAAATTCCCAGTAACTGTGAAAGCTGTGTAAACATGCGAGGGAAAAGTTTCATCTGGAATCTAGAATCTGGACTCAAAATTAAACATGAATCTTTTAGTGTAAACTGTGATATTTATTTCGTAATAGACACTGTCAAATCTACAGGACAGTTTAGAGTTTAGAATTTAGAGTTTAGAATTATTAAGGAAATTCTAGTTGTTCAAATTCTCATGCCATGGATGTGTGTACAATGTAGAAATTGTAGAAATTGTAGAATGTAGAATCAATATTCGACTTTCTGTATTCTGTACTTTCACTTTATAAATACAGCACATGTTAAAAATTATACTTACTTTGTCTTTGATGTACAATGTAAAATGTAAAATGCAAAGAGCGTAATAATGTTTGCAGAATTTTTAGAATATTTATTCATAATAATCCTGAGTGCTGTTTTCCATACTGTAAACTGTGTACTCTGTGTTTGTCCCTCCATTTCAACGTGAGCTGTGGGTTGGGGATAAAATAGATAGAGAATGTGGAATGTACCCGTTTTAATTTGTTTATCTTCTATAAATAAATAGACATGAAATAAACATGGATATTATCCATAATATGTACAGTGTACAGTGTACACATGAAGGGAAATTTCCATTGAACACATATGTACATTATTTTATGATGAGAGGAGCAGACTCTAGTCTCCAGTCTCTAGTCCCGACTTTCTACTCTCGACTCTCGATTCTCGACTCTATTTTTGATTACAAGGGAAAAAGTTTAATAGTGACGGGAAAAGAAGTGAAAGAAAGACGGACGGACAAGCGAGCTTATGTATATTATATGTGTGTGTGTGTGTACATTATAAGTACGTATAACAACTTACAACTACAACTACACAACTACAAGCATGACATGTATTGGATATGAAAGGAATTTGGAAAAAGGAAAGGTTTAACTTTTTCTCTCCTTTTTTTCCTTTCTCGTCTTTCGGTTTCGGTGTACAATGTACATACGTGAAATATTGATCCACACACTATACCAAACTGTGCACTGTATAGTGTATAGTGTACAGCGTATATCTACAATCCACAGCTATGACTACGACTACTACAACTTGCAACACCACCCAAAAAACCCAAAACTATCAACAATAGTTATGTATGTATGTGAACGGTGTAGTGTAGAGTGTAGAGTGTGAAAAGGAGTGTATGTATTACACTGTGTTTTGGTAGCTGGTGTGTGACCACGTATAACATAATATCATGTATAACCTTCATTTTATCCAGGATCCTGAATATCCAAAATGTCCAGAATACCTAGAATCTAGAATCTAGAATCTAGAATCTAAAATCTAAAATCTAGAATCTAGAATCGAGAATCGAGACATTACATACATTACGCAGCTACTTTGAAAACAACATGGATAAACGGGCAAATTTTAGCACAAGTATAGTAGTATGAATATTTGCTACTTTTTCTATAATATTATAGTAAATATTATACGGGTAACGGTGTAAGGTGTTACTCTGTATAAAATACAATGTGCAATGTACAATCCATTTATTTACATTCCAGATACATGTGTAATGTGGAGTGTGTAAAGTGCATAGTGTAGTATAGTATGTAGTATGTAGTATCGGATGGGATGTATATTTTATACCTTGTAGATTGGCTTGGCTTGACTTGGTCTGTACAAAAGTTGCTTGAGCGCTACGTACAATGTACAATGTACAACCACCACAATCCACAATGGTCCCAGATCACATGAATATTGTACACAACAACAAATTCACCTCATGTTTCTATCTCTTTTTTTATTCAGACTAGTCAGTCAGCCGAGAATAGAGAATAGAGAATGGAGAATAGAAAACAGAATGTAAGAGTATAATTCAACCATTAACACTCCAAATTTCCCGTCTCAACCTTCTCACCGTCTTCTTTGTTCCCTCGGCTCACTAGAGTATGTAACTAACTAACTACTAGACTCTAGACTCTAGACTCTAGACTACTAGATTTTTTTTCCGGATAGCCTCAAGAGAAAAAGAAAAGGAGTGAAAATACTTCCATCAATTTTCATACATAACTACTTCCAACATTTATTAGTACAATACCTTCTACCTTTTCTACTTTCTACTTTCTACACGTATACATTTAACATACTTTTTTACCTTTTCTAGACTAAGTGGTTTCCTTTTTGACACCATGATGAATGAATATGAATAGATTGAATATTTACTAATTTACCCATAATTTATGAACATGTCGTACATAATCAATATTCAGTATTCATGTCATATCCAAATTCCAAAATCCAAAACTAAATATAAACAGTCGAGTAATAAAAAGACAAGGAAATTTTCTCTTTTTGTCACTATAGTTGACACATAAATTACGAATTGCAAACTGATACTTATATTAGGATGTTGCAATAGTTCTGTAAACTGTAGACAATATTGTCTGTATTCCATTTATTTCACTGGAAAAAATTGTCACTGTGCATTTTGGATTTTGGATACAAAGTTGTGATAAAAGAGTAATAAATTAAAAAATGGGGATAATACTAATTATTGCTAAATACTTGAGCTTTGAGCTATGGGCTATGAGCAGATCAGATCAGAAGAATCACAGATCACAGATAAAAAACCTAGTGCACACTGCACACAACACAGAGCAAGTTACTAAATTACCTTTTCCATTCGATCCTGAAAGGAGAAATAATAATAACAGGGTAGCCAAGTGGGAGCAATTAGAGTTTCAGGTATCAGTCAACTCATTGTGCAAGGTGTTTTGAGTTGTGTATTGTCCTAGTCCGCGTTGTATCCTACCTCGTATCGAATCGAATCGTATCTTAATTTATTATGTATCGCATTATAGAATGTACGATGCTTTGTGAACCACAACACGTGGATTAAAGTGAGCTATAAGTATAAGTATAATAGTTCAATTATTACAAATTATAAATACACAGTGAGCGGACTAATGAATGAATGGATGAATGAATGAATGAATGAGCGAAAGAGTAAATGAATGAAGGCAGAATTCAGAATAGTGAACCATTTTACATTTATCCGTCCAGTTCACTATTCACTATTCACCACAAACTACAATCACTGTTCACAGTGTTCACTGCTAAGTGTTCAGTGTTTAGTGGTACAAAACATTGGATATTGGGCAGCTGCATACTGCAAGCTGCATACGTTACCAATAATACACAATAATACGTCCTACGCTCAAATAACTCTTGACTTTGACTTTGTATTTTAAATTAGCGTAAATTAGTTTGATGTAGTATTACAACTACGAATTACAAGCATGGTTGCATGTAGTTGGATTACAAATTGGAAACTACGAATAATTTGTTTAGCTATAGAGCAATGAAGAATACCAACAACCTACAACAACACCAGTCCTAATTCCTAATTCCTAAATTTGAGGTGTGTATCTCATTTTGTCTACTTTGTACTTTGTACACAAACAATTAAGAACAAATTGAAGTAAAATTGGATTTGGAATTTGGAAGATTACAGAATTACACAAGGCACACGAGAGTGGAATGTGGAATACCACATCAACATAATGTATGCTTTATCCCATTTAATTGGATTAACATTATAAAATCCAGGCGGTGCTTTGTATAGCACATATCACATAGACATTTCACTGAGATGCACTATGAACTGCATAATGCATACTTTTGTAAGTGTGATGTAAAAGCCATAAAATACTTTAACAAAGTTATAAGAATTTTACGCCGTCAATTAAATTATCATCATGCTCATTAGCATTAGCATCAGTGGTGTAACATCAAACATCATGGATGATTTGTAGGTACGTGTGGATTGTAATTTGTAACGGATCTGATATCCGAATAAGTAGAAGTGATACATGAGAGTCAACAATAAAACTTGACATTTCCCCGTTCCCTATGCATCAATGTATCATTGTATCATGTACTACACGAACCACTGTAAATTGTACATTGTACATGCATTCCGTGTAAATGGTAAAACAGATACACTGCAGAAAATTAGACATACCTTCCAGAATCTAGATTCTAGAATTCAGATGGACGCAAGTTGAGAGAGCAGGTGAAGAGCTGGAAACTGAACGAGCTATCTGTAGAATGTAAAATGTACACTCTAAATTGTACAGTTTGCATCACAAAAAGGTCGTACATACTAGATACTACATATTACGCATATCGCATATCTACGACTTTGTTAAGAAAGTAGAAGCGAGGAAAAAATATTACGTGTGTGGAATAGAAAGTCAACACAGAGAGGAAAGAAAGTCTGCCAAGGCAGCAAAAAAAAGGTGGAAGAAAAATAAAGAAAAGGATGGGAAGAGGATAACAAGTTAAGTCAAAGCAAGTCAAAGGGAAGGAAAGTAAAGGAGGTTAGTTTGAGAGTTTTGAGATGTATAGATTGTTGTTGGATTAGTGATCTATTTCTCCTCGCTCTTCTCCCTTTTCTTCTGCTTCGTATTCTTCTTTCTACATTTTTGAGAATTTCGCCTGATAAGTAGTAAAAAAGAGGGAAAAGTTGTAGGTTGTCGTACATAATGCATAATACATAATAGTAAGTCGGTATTATTACAGTTTACAGTTTACAGTATTAGAGAATATTAGGATTTGGGATGAACATGGAATGTAAAATGTAAAATGTAGAATAGAGAAGTAAAAATAATACTGAACAGAGCACAGAGTACGGAGTGAGACATAGAAAAGGAAACGGAAAATGAGCAAAAGTAGAGTAAAGTAGACTAGAGGAAGATTAAGATTGACCGTATGTATAATATACATATAGTTTATTATATTATATTATGTATGTATGACATTGTATGTACAAATGTGTGTTTAGAAATGGGAGTTTAGAGTTTAGAGTTTGGCTATGTATAATGTACATGTACGTCAAAGGAACTAGAGAGGAAGGGTAGGAGTGGCCTTTATCCCATTGACCTTGAAGGAAGAAAACTCCAATTCAGTTTCAGATTCGGTGAGATGAAGGAAATCATAAAGATGGCTCTGAAATCAAACCTACAGACACACACACAAACACAGAGAGAAAGTATGTTGAGGGCATACAGCGACACAGAGAGAATGAACAAGAACGAACGGATCTTTCTCTCTCTACTCTTTACTACATACTACATACAACATACAATGCCTAATGTATAATATACATACATACTTGTACTACTCTCTACTCTCATTCTCTTTCTCTTTCGCTTTGTCTGCCTGTCTAGTCACTAGTCACATTCTATAGAATCTGGAATCATAGATCGCAAATCAAATTGTCATCATGATCTCCTTTTCCTCCTTCTTTCCATGTTCCATGCCCTGCCATGTCTTCGTCGTCATCTTCCTTTCTTGCTCTTTTTTTTTCTTCTTTTTATATTTTATTAACTCATTCTTACGCACTATACGTATGAACTATGAACATTAGAATAATACAGGGATTATACGGGGATTCATATCTAAGTATCAAGTATTAAGTACTTTATTCCCTATAAACACGTACGTCTTAGGTGCATGTACATTGTACATTGTTCATAGAATGTAGTTGCATTATTATTGTCATTATGATTATCGAGTACCCGTCAAAACCAGCATTAAGAAAGCTCAACTGGGTTGAACGATTTCTATGGTATGGGTATGGGTATTTTTATGTATACATATGACCATAGTTTTATTATTTTTTATTCTTTCTCCTTTCTCCTTCGTCTCATTCCCCCATTTGGTTTGGTTTCAGCTTTTGCTTTAGGGGACGGATGAAAGAAAGAAAGAGAGAAAGAGAAAGCTCATGATTCTAATGACTTTTAGCCAGCAGCCAAAGTATTATAGACAGTAGACAGGTTAGAAGTATATCGACAGAATTCATATGTATATATGCATGATCTAAGCACGTATTAGAAGTTAGAAGTTAGACATCATATCATCATATAGACCATTTTATCATACATGTCATGTGTTATGTGTATTTAGTATTATGTATAAAAGAGGAAATGGCATATAAAATATTATTATAGATATTATGATATACAATATACACATGTGCATTTATGACATGTATTTCTACATTTTTCTTGATATATATTATGTAGTATGCATATATCTATACTCAGTCCGTTTTTTTTTTCATTGTTCAAGAGCAGTGTAGAGAAAAGAACTGAGAAAGTCAAACTTTTTACCATTTAATATACAGAGAAGCATAATATATATGCCAAGTACAGACTTTTCTTTCACTGGATCGGAACAAAAATGTATATGAGAGTTCAAACAGACTTCTTTTCTTTTTTTCTTCTTATTCTTTTTTTCCTCGCCCTTTTTCTATACATGAATGAGAGAGTTTATAATGTATAAATAAAGTATACACAAGGTACAATGTACAATGAGTTTTTTTCTAGTGTACATGAGATAATCGATTTGTAGAGTTTAATCGTTGAGACCTGACTCCTCACTGCACAGGTTTATGGTTACATAAAACATAAAATGCAATATCGCATAATAGTAGTAATAATAATAATATAATAATAATAATAATAATGATAAATAACAGAACAGGATCAGTATCTCTTATCTCTTTTATTTAGTGTGCACGCAGGAGCACGCATGCATGCAGAAATGAAAGGAATTTTTCTCACCGTTTTATTAGAGCTCCATTATATTAGTATACTATGTGTAGTAAGTAAGTATTGTGCACTCAAAAGTCTCGAGGCTCCAAATCCATTCCAGATTCAAGATTATTTTCAAACTATGTATTTATATACATGTGTGTGTGTGTCAGCTAAACTGAGCTCCATTATGTATAATACAATACAATACAATAAGGCAATAGTCAAACAGTTGGAAAGCAATCTGTAAAAAAAATCATATTCCAATAATATAATAACAAGAAGAACTGAAGAACAAGTAAAAATGTAGAACGGTGAAAAAAAAACTTGTGTGGAATAACTTTTTCTTCCTCTTTTTTTCCTTTTCTTTCTACACTTTCTATAGTTGAAGGTAACTTTCTACGCTGTTTTTTATTGAATAAAAAAATCCAATTGAATTTGTGTGAATGGTAAAAGGGATAGTCTTTCCCGGTTTTTTCCCATAACATTTTCTCGTGTCCAGTAAAGAAAGAAAAAACAAGAAAAAGATTTGCAAACACGTTTTATTTTATTTTCAAAAGTACAAAAATGTGAAAATATATATTCCATTCGGGAGTTTTTATACATGTGCTTTATCCAAAAAAAATAAAAGCTGCTCAAGCTTTTGAAACACATCTACTGAATTAATAATAATTGTTGGTTGATTTAATTTAAATTTTGGTGTTTTTGTGTGAACGTATAACGAAAAAAATCAGAAATCAAGACCCAAGACTAACCAACTTTTTTACATCTTTTTTAAAAATCATTTTAGAAAGATTTGATGAAGCTAATTGAATTATGTTTTGTACTGTGTTTTATGAATATTTTAGGATGTCGCCGAAGAATAGTGTGTGGTATGAGAATTCGGGGGAGCTAGGGCGATTTATTAGGTCGCTGGACGGCAAAGGTAAAGTGAGTAGTACCATGGAACCATCATTGGACAGTTCGACGACAACTAGTGAACCAACAACGACACCTGATCCAGGGCCAAGTATGGGTCAAAAAGTATTGCAAAAAGTAGAAGAAGTAGGAGACAAAGCAATTCACATGGCGGCAGAAAAGACACGTAAAGACAAAACCATTCTTCATTCATAATTCATCTTGTTCCCTTTTACATTTTCACACATGTAATAAAAATGATAATAATATAATAATAATATAGTATAACATGTTCTATTTATTTTGATGATTGCAGATATTCCAGTTTGGGGGATCGTATTAATCCTAATCGGTATTGTGATAGTCCTTTGCCTCGGTTGTTGTTTCTTTCTCAGGAGACAATGGAAGAAATTCCGATCGAGTGACAAAGGGAAAGCATTAGCTGGAAAGGGATTTATGGGTAAATTGGTGGGTGGAAAGTCAGGTGGAGATACTGGAGGACTTATAGATGAAGCAGAAGATTTTGCAGTTGAAGAGGAAGATGAAAAAGTGGAAGAAGTGGAAAAATTGGGACGGCTCAAATACAAATTGGAATACGACTTTAACACGACTCATGTAAATTTTTATTCTCATTTTCATTTTGTATTCAAAAGTACACCATGTGTGTGTACTGTGTACTTTATGATATAATATAATATGTATCTCTATTTACACGTTATATATATTTTTTTGTAATATTTTTATTTTCATAATATCTATCTCATGAGACATGTGAGACGTGATAAGATAAAAACTCTCAAAACAAATGGAGCAACAAAAGAATGTTACCATAATAATATATTATTGTTAATATTAGTGAAAGAGAAAGTTTTTTTTTCTTTGTTTTGTGGTTTTCCTTTTTTCGTTAATTTGTAGTGTCTTTTTGTGATTTTGTTGTTCTCTGTATTTGGTATTTCGTATTTCGTATAAAATATACCGTTTTAAACACAATGATATAATTTTTATTTTGTTCATGTAGTAAATACATAATATATAGGATTTAAGAGTTACTGCTTTTGGTTTTTGGTGGAGCACTGCTTCTGATTCTGGTTCCCCGCCTGTTATTGTTCTTTAATTTATATACATCTCTCTCTGTTGTGTAGCTGATAGCTTTCAGTGTGAAAAAATTCGATATTACACGCATTTTAACGGTGTATTTAATGTATAATATTTAATATTATACGTCGAAACTTTGGATTATGTTTATTCAATATTCAATTATCAGTTGTCAACTATGAGACAAAAATGGAATGCTAATATATACAGGAATATACACAGAAATACGTGCATATTAATTCAATTAATTACGAATGTATAATCTAAAAATATATTATGATTTGTTTCAGTTTGTTTGAGTTAAATACCTATAAATATTTATGAAATTAATCTCATCATGAATAAGTTAGTTTCAATTTAAACGCTCTTCTACTATCAAACAAACAACAGACAATGGAATGTAGAGAGCGTATATATAGAGAATAGAGAATAGAGAGAGTGATTATTTTGAGTGCAATATACTACGTCAATGCAATTAAATGTTCCTGTTTGTTAATTGTTATACCATATACAGAAAATTTTTATGTATATTCATATGTGATATATAAAATTCATCTGAAAAGTCTCTATAATTGAGGAGTATTTACAAAATATATGTATATACCGATTTCCAATTTAGTCCATTGTTATAATATATTGAGTATTTTCAGTAGAGTTCTTGTTTTTTCTTTCTTTCTTGGAGAAAATATACACACTATACGTTTTATAAATAAATGTGCTAATAAATATTAAGAATGAATGGAACTCTCATTGTTTTGTTTCGGTGAAAATATAATCAGCTCACCGTAACCGTAATTGCTGCAGAAGATTTGAAGGCCATGGACAGCGGAGGAACGAGCGATCCGTACGTCAAGGTGTTCTTTGCTGACAATAAGAAGAAAAAATTTGAAACAAAAGTTCATCGTGGAACGTTAAATCCCCAATTTGATGAGATATTCGTCTTTAAGAATAACCCATTTGCTGAAATCATGTGCAAAACATTGATGATCCAAGTTTTCGATTTTGACAGGTCTTTTTCCTTTACCAAAAACAATTATTATTGAATTTTTTATATCATTTTTCATCATAAATATAAATAATTATTAGTTAAAAAAAATAAATAGGGCACGTACTAAAATTACCATTAGTCTAACTACTTATTTATTTAACAGAAAAAGAAATATAAAATTTCCCAAAAAAAAATTGGAAAAAAGAACTGTCAAAAATCACAGTATTTGCAGATATATAAAACAAAAAATATTTTTAAAGTTTTTCACTGAAAAAAATTATCTGTTGGGACATATGTATTTATGTATGTATGACGTATAACATAATTCCTATTATCACAAAACAACAGTGTAAATACTTGTTTAAATTGAAAATTCGGAGAGCGTGATTCAGAGAGTGGTGCTTTGTTTTTTTGGCTTTGTGATGGTGGTGTAAAAGTGACAGTGGTGTATTTAATTAAATCTAATATAAATATTTACACAGCGTATACAAGCCCTTTTTGATATTTGATATTATCTCTCTTTTTCTATTTATCTATATCTATCTATCTATCTCTATATTCTATCTCTATCTATTTCGTGATGGCCTTTTATGTGTCACAATATCACTATAAATACATATATTATTATCTATATCTAGTCAGTTTAATGTGTGTATTTTAGTACGTGGCCGCCTTTTATGTGTAACCCTCACCCCACCCCCCCAGAAAATATAAAACAAAACAAAATTTTGCCGTAACTTCTATTTTATACACATATAAAATACTATATATATAGATACATTCTCTTCTTCTTCTTCTACTTCCTTTGTCGCCTTTGAATTTTGAACATATTAAGCGTCTTTTTATACATGTCAACTTTCACTTTCACAAGAACTGAAAACTGAAAAAAGTCTTGTGTAATACGAGACTTTTATCTTCACAAAAAGGAAATGTTCTTTATTCTGCACATCAGACATAAAATATTGTCTTTTTGTGAAGATAAACCTCGAATAAGATTTCTCCAGCTTTTTCTCAGATATTTCATTGGTTCTCAATTTCAAATCTCAATATTCAATATATTATATGCATAACAGATAACTGTACATTGTACATGATTTACATACAGGTACATATAGTACATACATATACATACATGCTGCTTTTGATGCCCCTCAAAATCACTGATTGTATATATAAATTGTCTTTAATAAACGTCGCTATTATTGTTATATAATATATATTTTATATACAGCAATTCTCTATACATCTCCATATTAGTAAAAAGATAAATAAATCCTATGTAAATGTGTATGCGTAAAAATAATGAGAAATGGCATTTTTAAACCGCCAAAGGGGTTGAGTTTTACACAAGAAATTTTTAGTTTTATTTCTTTACTTGTATTTACATATATGTATCTTTACGTGCATAGAAAACAGAAACGGAGGAATAAAATTGACAATAATTTAATTATTTTTCTATCTACTTCTGTAGGTTTTCAAAGCACGATCAAATTGGAGAAGTGAAAGTAGTCATGTGTCAGATTGACTTGGCAGTTCCTTTCGAGGGGTGGAAAGAGCTGGACCCACCATTCGATGAAAATTCGGTACGAATTGTTTTTTAAACTGTTGATTTTTTTCATGTTTTATATTTATGCATGAATATATGCATTTTATTTCAATATTCAATAATATTCAATAATATGGTGATGAATGATGAAAATCCTGATGTGATTTTTCATTTTTCTCCTTTTATTTCAATGTAAAAATATAGCAAAAACTTGGAGAAATTTGTTTCTCACTTCGATACGTTCCAACTTCGGGGAAGTTGACGGTTTGCATCATAGAAGCGAAAAACTTGAAGAAGGTACTTGTTGACACTATATTACATGCAATATTGTACATTTATACATATTTTGTTTACACAATAGTTAATCTGTACTCTGTATCTAAATGAATGTTTGTTTTATTAATTTTAAAGATGGACTTTGGTGGGCTATCAGATCCATTTGTGAAAATCAATCTGTTTATGAGTGGAAAGAAATTTAAAAAGAAAAAGACTGCGGTGAAGATGAATACATTGAATCCGTACTTTAATGAGGTAATCGTTTTAGCTTTGCAAACAAACCTTGAATTATATAGCTTGTAGTTTACTTAGTTGTACCCAGTCTAAACTTGAGAAATGAAATTCATTGAAATGTGTCTAAACTTGCAATGATAATAATGAATGACTTTTACTTTTACTCTCACTTTCACTTTCACAGTCCTTTACATTTGAGATCACTCCAGAGCAACTACCAAAATGTCATATTATTCTCACAATTCTCGATTACGACAGAATTGGAACTTGTGACCCCATCGGAAAGGTAAGATCCATTGCATAATAATGTACATAATATACTATATCGAATGTATAGTGCGTGACAATGTTATTCGTTGTTGTCTGCGTACTGCGTACAGGTGTACATACATATGTATATATAATATGTTTTATTTATAGGTGGCAGTTGGTCCAAATCAAGAAGGAAAAGGTCGTGAGCATTGGATGGGCATGGTTAATACTCCCAGAAGACCTATTGCTCAGGTATTAAAAAATTTACAGCTATAATGTGTACATACATCTATGTATGATGTATGTTTTGGAAATAAAAACTGCTTGATTGTGAATTTTGTGACTCATTTTGAAGTTTTTATACTGATATACGATGTTAACTTTTGTTTCTTTTCTTTCCCTTTTTTATAAAATAAAACAGTGGCATGAACTACGCGATCCTGAAGATTTTAAACCAGACAAGAAAGAGAAAGACAAAGAGAAAGACAAATAAAATAAAAAAATCAGAAAACAACGAGAAGGAAAAAAGTTGAACAAAGATAAAAGAAACGAAAATAAATCCTATATATATATACTTACACACAATATATCTTCAAGATACATATAACATACAATGATCAAAAATGATACAATACAGTACAGAATAAGATTATCTATCTAATATACATATACCATATATACATACATATAATAATAGACAGACAACTCATGCACACACATTCAACTTCAACTACAAAACAAAACAAAACAAAATTAACCATATAAATATAATATACCATATGTACATAAAATATACAACAATAGAGATAAAATATATAAATAAATTTAAAAAAAAAACATATTACAATAAATTAAAAGATTATATTAACTGTTATGATCATCATCATCATCATTATGATTATAATTATGAATTATATGATTTCAATCAATATAATAAGGACAAGATTAATAATCATGAAAAGTTGTAAGAAAATAATATATTGAAAAAAAAATGATATGACATGTTGACTGTTATGTCTAACCAAAAACTATATTATAGCATATAGTATCATATAAAAAACTATATAACTCAATATCTACCAATTACCAATAATCAATAATCAATACTACCATACAATACCAAAATACCAATACCAACACCAACCAATATATATATAAGATTTACCAACCAGTAACCAACAAACATAAATCCATACACACACACAAGTTTAACCAAAAGAGTATGGAAAATATGGAAAATGGAAATTGTCTCGCGCTCATCGCAATAATCTCTTATATAATAATAAATAAAAATAAATAAATAAAACCATCAAATGTTCAATTATATTGGCCCTAATTTTAAAAAAAACTCATACGAAGATATAATGATAATATGATATTATGTTATTAAATTATAGAGTATATTGTAATGTTATTGTAAAAAAGTATGCTTGTGTGAGTGAATGAGACGTTATAACAACTATACTATATAATATATACATTAAATTATACTAACATACTAATACTATAATTATCCTTTATTTTTTATGATTGCTTCTCTTGTATAATATGACATATGAATATTCATTCCATACATTACAATGACATTACTTATGTTGTTCTAAAACAAGAATGAAAATACATAAAGTATAATACACATAATAAGTATATATGTACATTATACATATATTATGTACTCTATATAATCAAATGATTTTTCTTCTCTGTAGTTGATGAGCATCAGGAAGAGTTGAACGTACAATAATACATGAATTTTTTTTGAATAAATAAACTACAATACGAAGATGTAATACAAGTATTATGTCATTCAAAAACAAAAACGTCTTTTCTTCATAATATCTACTTTATTTTACCTTTTACCATATCAGTAATCAGTAATCAGTATTCAGTATATTATGTACATGATTTAATAGCTTTGAAAATTAAACAATGATGGGTTGGCTGACATATTTTGGCATACCACGACCATCCCACCAATTTTTGAATGATCCTTGTTCTGCATTATGAGTTGTTTCAAAACATGTCTGTCCTGTGTATTCACAATGCGTTGCTGTATCAGTAAATTTCTGTCTCAAGGTGGTAATGTCATATGCATATGATGGGTCTTCCGACAAATACAGCGCAGCGAGACCAGCAAGTCCGGGACATGCCATACTTGTACCAGAGAGAGAACCATATGGAATAGCTAAGATATAATAATATAAGATATAGTTAAGTACGAAAACCAACGGCATGTTTAGTTGGATAACAATGAAAACGCATGCATGTATTCTGTGTGCACACTTACCAGGGTCAGCCCAGCTGGAATTTATGTATACACCATAGGCTGTAAAATCTGGCTTGTCATAGGTCAAAGGGCATGAAGTTGCGGGGCCTTTACTGCTAAAGCCTGCTACTCTATTATACTTATCACAAGCTGCAACAGCAATTACATTCGGTTCAGAGGCTGGATATGACATTGTATTGCATGACGGCCCCGAGTTCCCAGCAGCAAAAAAGGGTATGATGCCAAAATTAGTCCACACATTAACACAATCCCTATACCACTGATTCCCTCCATCATACCCTCCCCATGAATTGCTGACAATGTGTGCGGTATCCTTGCAATCTGGATCAGGACAGCCGATAAACTGAGCACAGGACAGCAGAGCATCTTCATAACATCCATCGAGTGCACACCCTTTACATCCTATCCACTTTGCTCCAGGAGCGACGCCTTCAATCAAATACAAAACATAAAATATGTATATTATGAATTATGATCAAAATAATATATAATATCTAATATCTTCAAATTTTACACAGGAAAAATTTTTAAAAATATGTTTACTTCAAAGCTCAAAATTCAAAACAAAATGGACGTACCGATTCCATATTGACCGCATGATATGCCCGTCACGTGAGTTCCATGGCCATGATCATCGTACGGAGTTGGTTGATTGTTTACAGGATCACTGAAATGACCGCTAAAAGAAGGAGCTATAGCTTCATGAGTACCCAGCATTCCCGTGTCAATTATCGCTACCATGACTCCGGTTCCGTTAACATCTTTCGTCCAAGCATCATAAGCTCCCATCCCTTGGATATTCCATTGAGGAGTAAGTTCCGAAAAGTTTGGATCATCTTTTATTTCAAAGTCCATCGGCTCAAACAAGGGGACGACTATACTTTCCCGGATGTGTAAAACATCATCTCTCTCTCCTAATTCTTCAATTAGATTAAGATCTGCGTTCTGGACACACATTTTATTGGTGATCCAAAACGCCGTCACTTCCACCTCTGGCTCGCCCAAAGATCTGCTGCGTTCATTTCTCTTGTTCAAAAAGTCCACAATGTTTTTTTGATTTGAATCAGTTTGGGATTTCAGATTCTTAATGGTAAAACTGACTCGCTCTGATCTCGTACTGAATGCTCGAGAACTCTCCTTCACTCGTTCCAGGATTTTTGATGTTCCTTCTCCAGCCATTTCGATCATTATTTTTGCTGTTGATCTCGTTTTCATTGTTCTCAATAGGGACGAATCCACTTTAGAAGCAGAGGATGACAAATATTGACTTTGACTTTGACAGATGAGACCAAAAAGGAGCAAAAGACTTGATGTTGATAACTGACGCAACATTTTCACTAATTTTCTATAGTGCGAATTATAATAAAGTTCTTGGAATTTATCAAGTGGAAAATCCAAAAAGTATACTGATACAAATGAAGGAGTTTTAGTGATTTATATACCCAATTTCTAGACATAATTTTACACTCAATATCAAACCAGGAAGAGAAACTGCACAGGAATCACATTTTTCCCATAAATTCAATCAGAATTGTTTATCAATTAGACTTTGTCAAATCAGCATCAAATTATTTACGCTCAGACTGTTGTCTGTTGTCTAATTAAAAGTCTGAACAATCCTCATGATTAGTATGCATCATTTGTAAATACTGAATATGGAAATAAACTTTCATTAAATATGACAGAAAATTGACATTCAGCATCCATCATCAGTCCAGACTTTTGATTCTTGATTGTGTACATTTTTACTATCTTTATACCACTCATTTTTTAATGTCAAGTTAATTTATACATAAACCAAATGAGAATAAAAGACTACAGAAAAATCTGAAACGTCTGCTGATTTTTCCAGACGCGAAGTCAATAATTATTGTATCAACGCATTATGCGATTTATCTTTGCTTTTTGTCTCAATTCTCAATATTGTGCTGTTTACTATCATATTTGATAATTTGTGCATTTTTTTACTTTTAATCAGATGATTAAACTGAATTTGATGAGTTGAAGTATGAAGTTGGAGTATGTTTATCGTTTGAGGTCTTAGCATCAATATCCATGTATAGATAATGTATAATGCATACGTACATACAAGTAATAAATGCATGAAGTATGAAATACGGAATATGGAGTGAAATCGAGCGTCAGCTATCACTTATCAATAATCAGTATGATAAATGATTTTGATAAGATAGTATGCACAATGCACATAATATACATGCCGTTATGCTACAATTTTTACACAGTGTATAGTGTACAGTGTACACTGTATAATATTGTATACATACACAAAATTAACCATTTCATACATAATTATATGTGTTGTACGTTTCAGAGTATTGTTTTTTTTTAATTGTTTGTCATTTTGAGTTCCTTGTTCTTTGTCCGTATCATCCTCCAGTGTTGCTTGCATGTTAGATGTTTTAATCTAAAGCGATGCGAATTGATCCTGGTTTTGTATCCGTTCCATTTGCATTTGGACCCAGTAGATTTTTTTCAGCGGATTCTTCACTACTACTGCTGCTGCTACTACTTCCACTTCCACTTTCGCTACTACTGCTTGAACTACTAGAACTACTAGAACTAGCACTGCCACCTGGAGCGCCTCCATTTTCAACGGTGATTCCCCGAGGAAATATATGTTTGTGATGATGATGATGAAGTTTCTTTCTCAGTAGTCGACCCCAAAGCCTTTGTGGACTGGGACGGTGACGACGATGATGCTTACCCTAAAAATACAAAATATATTATATAATGTAATAAAAAAAATGCCAGCAACATAAGCTATAACATATTATTATCTATTATCTATTATCTATTATCTATTATCTATACACCAGATAACAGGTACCTAACAGATGTATTGAAAATTTAGAAAGTCTTACAATTCGTCGCAGTTTGTTTGCGATTCGGTGAGCTTCATTTCTCCTGCCACCATGTCGATGAGGAGAATGTTTGTATTGGATACGAAGTCCACCGCCATCTTGAGCTCTGAAAATAATAATAGAACAAAATTGGTATTAACCAACGAGTTATCATGATTAAGAGTGAATGTAATTTTTGAATTGTTCAATATTCAATGTTCAATGTATCCTGGATAAATTATTTACGTGGTGCTTGGTGTTTCAATGGGTTCTGTTGGCGGTTCCACTTCTTCTTCTTCCTCTGGAGCTGGTTGAGGTGGAGGGGGTGCCGGAGGTTCTGGTTCTGGTTCTGGAGTAGTTTCATCTTCTGAAATTTCATCCTCATCATCATCGCCTATTGTCAATGGCTCTCCCTTTCCTTTTGCAGCTGTAGGTTTTTTCCTATCAGAAACGTCGAAGTCGTCATCATCCTCCTCATCTTCCTCCTCCTCATCTTCTTCTCCTGCTCTGGGTAAAATGGCTCGTCCCTCAAGTTCTTGTGGTGCTTCAGTTGTTGGTTCTTCTGGACGTTCCGTCTGAAATGTGGACAAAATTGAATAATTGTTTTTACAGTACTCTAAATGCATTTATGCTTGTGCAAAAATATGGAAAAAATGTCTAGTTTCTTGATGATTTTGAAATTTAAAATTTGAATTGTAAAATACAACTTACTTCAGGTACTTCAATTTGAGGTGGATTTGGTGCAACTTCCTCAGAAAATTCCGGTGGAGGTGGTTGAGTTGGACAGGGTGTTGTTGTGGTGGTTGTTGTCTTGGGAGTAGTATGATTAGAGACGACAACTTCGATATGTGTCTTGGTTGTACTGATCCTACCTTTGAGTTTCAGAGCAAGTTTGGCTTTGGAGTTGGGATGAGCAATCACAACAGAGCTCACATTGTACACTCTAGAGTCATCCATGGTATTTTTATCAATGAGTTTAAATTTTTTGAGTAATTCGATCGGCACTCCATTTTCAGTCAAGCCACCATCTTTTGTATGAACATCAGCATTTCCTGTTTGATCCTTGGAAGCAAATACTTCCCAATCTATTTTATCATCTTCATCGGATTCTGAGTCGGATTCCAGGAGAAGTACCTCAGAACTACCTTCATCTCCTTGGACGTAGTCAGGATCAGCACTGGCAAATCGTCCGGATTTCCTATTCTTCTTCTTCTTTTTGCTCTTCTTATTCTTTCCTTTTTTAACCGGTGGAGCAGCCTCCTGACTTGATGATGAAAAATCTACATTTTCTTCTGTTGGATCTACTTCTTGTATCACCGTCTTATCAATTTTCGCAGATTGCGATTGTGGCTTTTCTGCTCCATTTGTACTTGTGGACTTTCCAGATTTTACTACAGGAATTGATGATTTTTTAGCTGCTTCAGGAGCCGCTGAATTACCCTTTACAGGAGGAGCTGCTGATTTCCCCTTGGGAGGTGATGGTGCTCCTGGTTTTTGAACGGTATTTGCCGTCTTCCCATTTTTATTGCTTATGGCAGGAGATGCATCTAAACTCGTCAAGAAATTGATTGGAAATTGGAATTATGGTACAAAAGTTTGTATCCATGAATATTTTGAAATTTGAAACTTGAAACATTTAGACTTTAAACAGCCGTTGCTTGGTTTCCTTTAATTCTCCATGCTAAATACTAAATACTAAATATAAATAATTATGTTGTTTGTACCTGCACCACTGAGAAAATCTGAGGGGAGAAGGACAACAACAACAAGGAGGAGGAGGATGCTGGGCGATATGCTGAGAGCTAACCTCATAATGACATTCCGAGAAAAAACTGCCCCTTGTTAATTTTACACACAGTTTAGTAACGTACCTTTGGACACGGACAATTTGTGACAGGATATTGAAACAAGTTCAGCATTATCATTATCATTATTCATTATCATCATTATGAGACCTGTTGGCATTTGAATATTGAGAGCAAGACATATGAATATGCATTGTTGAGACTGGCATTGCTCACAGCTTTGTTTTCAACCAGTGTGTACTTGGTAGTGTGTAGTGTTCAGAGTTCAGATTGTACATGTATACATTTATCAGTAATTGGTAATGGGTGCCGTGTGCCTTATGACTTATTGAGGCGAGCATATCGATGTGCACAGTGCTTAGTGCTCAGTGAACAGTTTCTAGTGCTAATATGAATGACATATTGTTTTACGAGGACTTTGATGTAAACACCTTTCTTAAATTGACATTGACTTTAAGATTGAATGCTCTCTCATGCTTTATTTACCATTCATGTTTCTGTGCTCCACATAATATATCTACTACATGTTGTAGATTCTGTATATTACATATTATATTACATATTATATTCTGTACTGGGAACTTTGTCCTGTCCCTGTAGAATTTGTACTATAAATAATATTACGCATACTTTATACTCTAAAAATTGTACAATTTTCACACTTTACACTACAAATTACCTATATATTCTTCATTCTACATATTATTTATTATTTATTATTTGTACATTACATCTTCCTTGTTGTGAACTTCTCAATGAAAAAGAGCCTGTGATTTTTTTTCTTCATTTCAGCCAGTTATCTTTTGAACATGTGTAATTTTATCATAGAAATCAGAGTAAACTGTACATTGTAGACTGTACATTTTATACATCCTCTTATTTTTCTCGTTATCCTTTATTACGTCTCAAGTCTCAAGTTAATCCTGACATTTGTGATTTGTGCAATGAGCAAAATCGTCATTCGACAACAACAAATGAAGAATGAGAGAGTAAGCTTTGCTTTGATAAAATTTTATGGAGTTGAATGTTAAAAGGTATGGAAAAAAAGTTCCTTGAGATGAACATTTAGCTATATTCATGTGTTTAAGCAGTAGTGATTATTAAATGATACAAAAAAGTTGTCACCCTCGTACACTTTCCCACAGAAGAAACGGAAGACAATGTATTAAATAAATATTACAAAGATTCCTCAATTTTTATCGGCCATCAAATTGTATAATAAGTTTCTTGGAGTTCTTTTACTGTATTTATACACTTTATCCTTTATACATGAGTTTACTACTTTACACCATGAGGTTGATTTATTCATTTGCCTATTAAATTGCTCCTTGTATTTTAGAAGGAAGAATGAAAATAATAATCGAATCATTGAGTTTATGTTTATTGTTTATAGCATTTTTGTATGCATTTTTACTATTTTCTTCAAGTTAACTTTGAAATCCAGGATCAAGATTCCAGACTCCTGACTCAATTTTTTTTATGCTTTGTGTTTTGTAATATTTGGTATTGGTCATGTTTATCTGTGAACTGTGTACTGCGTACTGACTACTGACTACATGAATTTTAAACTGTAAATAAAAAAGATTTTAGATTGTTCGAAGATCTAGAAAATTGAATGGACTTGGAAAAAACTGGAATTACATAAGTATTATTTACAGAGTACACGTAATACGATAATAACAATAATTATTATCGTGCTTTCCGATAGACATAAAATATAAAATGAATCAATTATAATATCAGGTATTAAACAAGTAAAAAGTGAGTGACTTGATTTCTTTTTACTTTTTACACATGATTATTCTTGACCTTGGTTATATATGTTTTTATGCCCACGGTCCACAGGTTTGTGTGTTGTGAGACGGAGGTGAAGACAAAAGTGATGATTATTGTGTAAGTAACAGAGAGGTAAGAGGAAATCAGGTTGAACCTTCCTCTAAGTTTTGTGTCAAAGCTATTTTTCAGTAACAAAACTGAAAGCCACTGCTTTTATCTTTCATGTGCTGCAAACTGTCAATTGCCAATGTGATGATTCATTCATGACAATATGGTTTCAATTTTCAATGTTACGTCAAATGTATAATGTACAATGTACAATGTACACGCACAGAATATATACTGATTTATTTATCTATAAAGAATTGTTGCCTGGACTGGCCTGGGCTTACTTAATTGATTCTAATCGTGAGATTTTGTGAGAACTTTTATTGTATGAGAAAATCCCTGTGACTATGAGAAATCAGCTTGTTATGAGTTTTGAGTTTTGAGGAATAAGGAAAAATGCACAAGGCTCACACACACTCGTTCTATACAATGTGCAATGTGTGTAGTGTGTAGTATATTGGCAGCAGTCTATTATAAATTATAATCTATTTTTTTTACTTCCCATACTATTTAACTCGTCTGCAATCTCAAATGAAGATGGAAGTGAAAAAATATCGTCTGCCAAAAGTAAAAAAGAAAAACGTGCAAAAAAACCCAAAGTTTTAAATTTTTTGATTAGCTTTGAGATTCGAGATGAGTCAGAAGTCAGAAGTCAAAATCAGTGACTCAGAATTGGAAGTCTGAAACAGAAATAATTTTAAAAAATGAGCTTTTCAACAGACCTAATGATATATTACTAAAATATAAATAAGTATACATGTCTTTTCTATTTGCCTGGATTTTCCTGGAAATACGTTGTACATTTTGTACATGTTCTTTTTTTCATCCCTATTGTTTATCCGAATATCGTTTAATTTATACCTTTAGTGTATGATATATTATAGTTTTGTGGTTTGTAAACTCAACTATAGTTTATAGGAATTATAGGTAAATACTGAGTATTCAAGTTCAAGTCTATGAAAAATTATACTCGCTGCATATTTATACATAAAAATACTATACACCTGCTTATAAATATCTACACACACACATTCATGTATTTTCTGTATTCTCATATATTATGCCTTTTTTTTTACTCTCGTTGAGAATTCTCAACGTAATAATTAATAAGGTGATATTGTGTAATAACACATGGGCATATAATACAAAAACGATATTTCTCTTATAATACTGTAGTACATATATAAGGAATAATATTATGATAGTAAAATATTACATACATTTTTTCAGTACTTTTGTGTTCAAATAAGTTATAAAGCTTTATTTTTTCAATCTTCTCACGCAGGTAAATTGAGGCAATTAAAAATTAAATACACATAAATACGTATTAGGTATTATACATATAATATATTAGAGTACTATCAAGTATTTTAAGTATTAGTTTTGTAGAATGGCCGGATTGACGATGATGAGTGAACTTGCACTGATAAAATATCACCATATTTATCATTTAGCATGCGATGCTAAAAAAAATCATACACTAGTCCTTTTTAAACAAAAAATCCCCTCTGTGTATTAATACACATTCGTAAACGTATTTATAAAAGTATTTAGCACGTGTGTATCATTTATCACATAGTCTAAATAATTTATAAATACTCGTAACTGGTAATTCATATAATTTGTAATCAAACAAGCTACGAAACAATAATGAACAACAATTTAACAATTACATTATATACATTCTAAATTCTAATACTGATTAATAATATAACTATAATATTATATATTAATAATATAATTATAACAGTTATTAGCATTTATGATTTTTCTGGACAAAAAATACACAGACACTATATATAGACACCAGACACGCATATTTACATGGATAAAATGGATCCACTCATTGAGAGTTGATAAACAATATTTTTGTAAAAATGCAGCATCATACATAAACAGTATAATCAGTAATCACAGTTTGAAGCTTGACTGCCCAAAACTCTGCATCGTGAGCATTTTCAGAGTTAGTTATCAGTTATCAGGAATCAGGACATATGTAAAATAAAAAAGGAAGGAAGTTGTTTTTTTTATCACAGAGAACCACTAAATATATTGAGTATTGAGTATTGAGCAAACAGTATTTTAACACTGTACAATTTAATACTGAAACATGTAAAAACAGAAAGGATGATAATACTTTTAGTTTTGAGTTACAAATCAAACATTAAAAGATATGTATACACAGTACAGATAAAAAAGAATAGGACTTTCTACTTTCTCTATATTATTATGGTTCATAATTCATAATTCATAATATTGTGGACAAAGGACCAAAAGATTAAGCGGAGAAGAGGCTTCTAAAATTAGGTTCTCTTCCTGAACTGCTCGGTGAGAGAAAATATCCAGAAGTTCTTCCACTATCCGGATCTGCATTACTACTACTACGAACCCCACCAGTCATATTTTCCATGAATGACATAAGTCTAGGAAAAAGTCTAAATCGACCAGCCCATGGGAAGAGACGCGGACGAGCAGTGGTTGTGTATGGACCAAGAGTTGGAACTGGAATTGATTGAGTCATGGCTAAAGCTAGAGCTGTTCCATTAATTCTACCATCCTCAGTGAAAGTGTCATTCAGAGTTGCATTACTACTGTACAACAAGGTGTTGACATATCCTTCGTAGATTTGTTGCTCCAAAAACTTTTTCTGTTGTTCCATTTGTTGTGACTGAAGATCAAGTTGACGTTTTTGTTCCCGTTGAATTTGGGCTCGTGTCAGTCTTTGCCAACAGGATGGATTAGACAGAAAGGTCATGACACAGGAACCGAGACGAGTGAGGAAACCAATATTTCTCTTGGTTCTTGGACCTCTCAACATATTTGTGAGTGGTGTAGCTAGTTTTTGTATGAGAGGATTTGGACTGGAATTGGATAGTAATGGAGTCACTTTTGATACTGATGATGATGATGATGGTGCTTCATTCTCTTGAAGATCCCTACCATTACCACTGGATAAAAGTTCACTCAGCCCAAGACTTCCTTCATCATCGTCATCATAACTATTGATATTAAGACTATCTAATGAACTCTCCCCATTTCCTGCTAACAAAGCTGCAGCTATCAGAGATTCTTTAGGAAAAGTTTGCTTGAGGAACATGGATGTGGTCATGAGATCCTGCTCTTTATTGGCAACCTATGAAATTTTCAACATAATTTTGTCGCATGAAAAAATTATACTTTTTCAAATCTGGATTCCGCATTCCACACTCCGCATTCCGCATGCAAAGTTGGTTGGAAAAAAAGTAGTAAAACTTTGTCACATATTTACACGTTTGTTGATAATAATTGATAATAATTATTCATAGTTTGTTCACGTACACTTTTGGATGAGACAAAAGGTGGAGGGACAACTAATGCTGCAATCACGGCTAGTCCGAAAAACTTCATTACCTTGGACGACGACATCTTCTCGCTTTATGAATATTAATCAAACACACAAAACACAAACATTTTAATTAATATGCGATACACCATATTCAAATTTCACAAACTTCTTCTGTATTGAAAAGTTTAAGCATTTCGTATTTTGTACTTTGTATTTTTTGATGTGTAAAAAAAGAAAATGATCAAGATGTTTCATATGCAAAAACAAATACGTAATAGTTTACAGTTTTATAATATAATTTTCATTTTTATATTTTTCAAAAACAAAAATATATATACAAATTTTCCGATTTTGAATAATTATTATCATCTCTCTCAATTTCTATTGTATTCCTTGAAATTCAAAACACGGAATCAGAATTGCTAATGAAAATCAAAACGCTGAAAGTTGATAAAAGCTATCCTAGACAAAGACCAAAGGCATAATATGCCACATGTGTATTTATGTATACTATACATACTATACAGTGTAATAGCTAAATACTAAAAACCGTATACACAAAGACAATGCTTACACAAGGAAGTTTTATGCTTCTTTACCTTTGAATAAAAACAGTTGAATTGACTTCTTTTTCCAATCCAATAAATTACTATAGACAAAAGGATCTGTTGTTAGTCACTAGAAATAGCCAAGAAACACAGAAAAGAAACACAAATTATGCTCACTAAAAAGGAAACAAAAACGAAGGAGTATAATATCTAGAAACTATGCTCTATACTCACTACTCACAATTCACAATTCAATGTTCACTATTGGTTTTGTACACTTTTAATAATAAATAATTTTCAGTACATAATATATTATTGAATACTAAATGTGTATTATGTATTACGTTTTAAGGCACTGAAAAGGTAAAAAAAACACTCGCACTTGTACTCTTTGAGAGTTAGACTTGTACACTTACTGCGGAAGGAAGGAACTGAAGACTGAAAGGAAATTGAAAATTGTTAAGTTACTGCTTGTTTGTTCTTCTCCTTGGATGAATGAGAGAATTGTGGGTGAGGAGAAGTTGATTCTTCGATCTTTTATTCTCCTTGAAATACTGATGGGATATTTATGTACTCCATAATATTTTCTTTTTATTCCTCCTCCTTTAGTACGCATTTTACTATGCACGTGCATGGACATTAAAACAAAAGGGATCTATCACCCGTCATGTGTCTAATATTATGTGTGTTATACAATATAAGTACAGTGTAAAATGTATATATAATATGGAGTATGGAGTATGGAGTATGGAAATCAAACATATGAGGTACACAAGACACCATGTAATATCATATAATAATAATATGCAATAAAATACACCTTTGTTAAACTGGACAATGGACATGTTCCATCGCAAATCGCGAGCTTAACATATTATAACGATACATTTTAGATTTCATGATAAGATTTTCATGGTGTAACCTTTTAGATAAAGTGGTAGGTTCACAAAGTCAGGTAGGTGAACTTTACGGAAAAATATCAAATATCAAGCTGTAATTTACAAGTATACATACAATTAATCTATTATGTTCCATTAGGACACAAATTATGCAGTACACCGTATTTTGTATCTTTCTAATAAATAAAAATACATACAAGTGTGTCTCTTTGTACATAGTTTGTGATGATGGAAAAAAATTTGAATGATATTGACACGTAATTTACGAGCAAATTTACTTTTTTTTCAACAAAGTTCCTTGCCCTTTTTAATTTACTATAATATTACATTTTAGCTTGTATTTGTATTCTTCATATTCCGGATTGATGACTTCCTCTAGAGTCTAGAGTCTATAGTCTAGAGTCTGGAGTCTGGAGTGTACAACGCATATCAACCTGAAATTTGAAATGCCAAGCAAATTATAATTGCATATTACATATGTGACAAGTAGCTACACAATGTGCACATGTAAAAATGAACAAAATAATTACCTATCAAAGATTTTCAGACTAAAACGTTTCTGTTTAAACAAGAACTGCGAAAAGTATAATGTTGGAAAAAGAGTTTGACAAACGTGATTACATTACCATTATATTATTGTTATTTTTATTTCTGCATGTTAACAAGTTTAGCAGTGTGCATTTTCAGGGAATTTTTTAAAAATGAAATACTTTTACTGGAGACAATGGCAAATTAAACATGTATATGGTGTACACACATGATGTAGAATGTAGAAAACTTGTAGAAAATCCGAATACAAGACATGGAGAAAAAAAAAGTAACGACCGGTGAGAAAAACTAGTCATGTAAGTTTATTAAGTAAATTATGTTGTGCACTTATTATGAAAATGCGAGCTTATGTGTTCCATCGTAACTCATATAACATATCGTTCACATAATACATATATTATAATGGATGTGTGAAATGAACTCGAAAATTCAAGTCAGAGGTTGAGACTTGTAATGATCCTTTTGATTCTCGTTTCTCTCTTAAATAAATATGTATAATTCATAATGTCTCTGGATATAATATTATACAGTTGCATAAATGATAAAGCGGAGATGGTATCACTTGTGATTTTTCATTTCTGAAACGTACATTATTCATGTAAGGGCAAAACTTGCATATTACATTATGTACTAAATGTAGTAAATAAAAAACACATGTATACTTCTTTGTCTCCAGTTTCATGTTTTACAAGTTGATGCGAATTTCGAAAATTATTTACAAAAAAAACTGAAGAATCAACGTCCTCTTTTTATTCGCACACACTTCAAAAATGTAGTAGTTTATATATTATATAGTGAAAAGCTTGGAGCTGGTCTTAAAAATTAGGAGGAATATATTATTGTGTAACTTGAACTTTTCATACAGTGTATCATTTATTAAATCAATGAGACAATGCACTTTTTACTTTTTATTTATAAAACTAATCATGCATGCGAAAATATTTCCTGTGTCTCTCTCGTACAAAACGACGCATGCCATAAAAATATATTTAGACTTTAGACACAATGCACAAAGGTTTTTGTACATGGTTCATGTTTCATATTTTATGCTTCTGTTCACCCCTTCCAAAAAGTTTTAAAAATATGACCAAAAAGACTGAAGAAACAGCGGAATTGAACAGAGAAACGTCAAAAGATAATCAGAATTCTGGATGGATATAGGATATATTTAGATAGAATGGAAAAGTAAAAAGTGTTGATGAGACATAATGTGGTAAAACACGAGTTGATTCACCTTTGATGCTTCTAGACAATGATAAATACATTTAATTACTCTCGGTTAAATTCAAGGTCCATTGGAGATTGGAGCTGAGAAAACTGGAGTTGGTTAATGAAGCCATCATGTGCATGTATAAACGAGTAAGTCGCCGTCTAAACGACGATAAGGTACAGAGTACAGCAGAGTCAACGGGAAAGTTCACAGCAAGTGTCAAATACTGTGTAGTACTCGTGATTACGTGTGTAGTGTGTACCTATGCATAATAGTATTAAATTCTTGTCATACTATGAAATTTTGAGCAGAGGGTGACATTTTGAATGACAAGAACCAAGACATTTTAAAACACCATGAGCAATCATTATTAAAAATTAAAAATTAACAATACGTTTATTAAAACCATGAAAGTTTCCAAAAAATTATATAAAGTAATTTTGCCATGTAGCTTTTCCATGTTCTAAATTTTACAGGTACTTTTCTTTTTAAATTTTTGATAGGTACAACGTGTATTTGTGCACTATGTAAAGTGTACAGTGTACATCTCTCAGTGATTAAAGTCCTCTCCGTGTGCTAACTATAAACTATACGCATTCGACATTCGAAAACCATCAGTCAGATTATAATTGTAATAGATTGTACAAATGAAATTTAAAAACAAAAGTTAGACTAAGAATAAAGTCTCATTTCCATCATTGCTAAGTTTCAAATGACTAGAGGAAGTGGGGTTGGAGGGATTCATCCATTTAGTCTCCATCGTCAGTTTAAACTGAATCAGTACAAGAAGATATGTGATAATTGTTGTTGTGGCGGATGCCAGAAAAGAAACTCCAACTGTGGTGATGCCCACAGCAGAGATTTTTGTTGGAAAAGCTGAGATTTTGAATAGGAAAGCAGATATCTGAATTTGACTTTTCTCATCCATCTCTGAAAGCGGTAGGGAGTTTAAAACAGGTCCAGGAGACATTGCAGCAACAGTGACTAATTGTCCAGAAATTAAAATGAAGAGGATGAAAAGAGCAGCACAGTACATCTGGCACCCTGTCAAAACATTATGGATGCATTAAAAATTAAATCATACTGAATTATGAAATGAGGAAGTAAAATAACCCAAGATTTTTAGCTATATTATGTACATGTGTATTATTGCATTACCCCACCACGCTGTTGTGTGGAAATCTTGTGCGATAGATGAAGAAATACCTTCACCTTGGACAATACATGCATAAATTCCAGTTGTGACCGTAAAGCAGCCGGTTGACAATGTGAGGAGAATCTTTTGTTTATAATATATATATATTATTTTATTAATATTTTTTTGGAAATATTTTAAAACAGGAAGACAAATAAATATACACAAATGGTCAAGATTTTTTTTTCAATTTAGTTACTTGAACTCCAAAAAACTTTTCAAATTCAGAGACGGCAGAAACAAGTTGTTCATGTAGGACTCGGAGGGCATCAATTTTAGTGTATAGTTTGGGTGATTCAGGTTTCTTGAGTACACTCATAAGCATCTCTGAAATCTTGAGGAAATGTGATCGAATGAGGAGACAAATGAAAAGGAAAAGTGTGGAAAAGATGCATGGGATAAAAAGAGTTAGGTTGACAATGAGACTACCGAGTAGAAGACCAAAACAAGATTGGTAGAAACCCACAGACTTGACCGATGCAAAAGTCCAAAAGTTGAATACATAAAATCCAACCAGCTCCGTACTGATGATAATTGTAGCTATGTAAGAGCCCACTTTGATTCTCTTTAAATCCCCAGCATCGTCACACATGGCGTGATACACTTCATTCAAGGCACTCCAAGCCTAAATATTATGTATGTTTGTACAGATTTTATTGTGTTATTTTATCATCATTTTTATTGACTGTTGCATATTATTATCAAGCGTAAAACTTTTTTTTTTAAATTTATTTTTGAACCGAATTTCAAATTTCTGAAAAAGATTTTATATACATATTATGTGAATTGTGAAGTTACCTTGATAAATCTAGATCGACAAAATCTCCCAGCAAGAAGAAGTACAGTCGTTTCAAATATCATTGCAACAGTCTGAATGGTAAAAGTATAAAGATCCGTCCCTGTAAATTTTAAATCAGTTGCAAATACACGTACAAATAGACTTTTTAACCATTTATTTATACAAGTCATGTATTATAAATTATAAAGCACAATAAATAAATAAATAAATCTGCATATGTATTAATGTTGCATTATTTTTTACCTTTAAAAACTTCGCTCATTCGATTTTTAATTTCAGTGAAAGAAAATGGGAGAAAGCCAGTGAATAATAGAATTAGGATTGTATTCACAAGGACGGCAACACTTTTCCATCTAAAAACCATCTGACAGGAAGATGATTCTGAATAATTCTCCATTCCTCTTGTCGGATGATAAAGCGTCAACGGAACTACCCCCACAAACTGACTTAGTTTCAAAATCGGTAAAATGACATGACACAAACAGCGTCTTCTTCCCATATTCTCTTTACTCTTCGTCTCTATATTTTTCTGGAAGAACTGGGAGTAGAGTTCTTCCTCGTCCCTGGAATCCTTATGACTACTGTCTCTCGAAAAATAGTCACCAATTTTGTCCAAGATGAATAAACAAAGTTTTGACACTCTACAATCCGATGGCATAGACCTAATAAATACGTTCTCTTCTTTCAGTCCCCTCTGTTCTCTCTGTAGGAAATCTCGTCCTTGCTCTTCTTCCTCGCACCGAATCTCTACATTTGTGGTTTGAGAAGTCATATGTACATAAATGTAAAATCCTGTCACATAATATATAATACATATGTTGCTGTAGAATGTAGAATGTAGACGCAGGAAGAAGAATGAATCCAATTCCACCTTTTCCTTTTAATTCACAACTACGGTTCAACAGGAGTGTATCTTGTGTAGTGTGTAGTGCGGTTGAGGTTTTATGAGTTGTTTTGTCTAAATTCTAAATCCTTTTGTTCAATATTAAATTTTACATGTGTTTGGTGTTTGACATTTGACTTTTGACAAACCACAAGCCACTGAATTTGAAACACGTAAACATTTGTATGAGGTTATTTGAGATTTTGAGATTCTGTGGGTTTTATAGAGTAATGAAATGGAGATAAAGTTTGGAATTTGGAATACTAAAAGAATTAGTCTTTTTTTATTGAGATTTTATTGTATATGGCTACATATGTACTATGTACATTGTGAGAGGGAGAGAAAGTGAAGTGTAAAATGAATCCTGAATCCGGACCAAAATAATATTATTATGATACTATACTTTCTTGCCTCTACTATGGTGAAACTACATTCAAGATTCAAAAAGTAATATGATACAAAAGAGAAAAGCCAAAAGGATAAAGGATACAAGACGAAAGACAAATAGTAACAAAGGATCTAGAGACTAGAGTGACGCTGAGTGTGGTGAAATTTTTTTTCGGTCTCCATACATATTATAGATCTTTCTTGTGTTCCTTCTTCCATGTTCATATATATAGTATATAGATGTAACAGCTTTGGCAATGTATTGTTGAGTGTTGACTTTTGATCGACTTTTCACTACTCCTTTCCTGCTAAACTTTTAATGAAGTTGCCACAAACCAATAAACTTGGAAACAAAATGATTGGTTTTCTACTTTGTTTACATAATAGTTAGATTAATCCCATATGTATTACAAGTCATTTGGTTGATATGCGTGTTAGATGTTAGAGATGCTTTATGCAATGATAATTACTTATCGATTTTCCCGATTGAACTACATAATAGATTATTATACACATTATGTACATTATTTTGCCATTATTATACATTACCGTATGCCCTTATATAATTTTTCTATTCCCTATGAATTTCTCTCGTCTCTTCTCTTCAGAAGTTGCTTGGTATGAAAATGTCATTTCTTATTTCTGTGCACTGTGCATGCATTGTGAAGTTTACACATGATGTAAGAGATGACAGATTACTTCCCGTCGCGTTTCAGGTCTACTGCCCACTTTTAACGTGTACATAATTTACCGTTTACCTTTTGCATCACATGCAATAAGTCATAATTCATGTTGCAAAAAAACGTATAATTATTTATTTTTATACAGAATGAAGACCAAGTATGAAACATGAAGCATCTACTTTTTACTTATGTACCTTGTACATATTATATAATCAATAATCAATATTTGCTTTAAAATTCAGTTACCATCATATTTTTCCGTAATATAAAAAGTCGTCTTTTGTATTTTGACCAATGAAGTTATAAGTAGTGTAGTACTTATAATAGTCGTAGTGTAGTACTTATAATAGTAGTACTGTACACAAAAGTAGGAAGTAGGAATGTGATACTAAAATTTATTGAATACAAGTTGACTGATTCTTTCCGTTACGTAAATTTACATAAAATCTTTTATTTCATTACAAACAATATATTATGTATTTTGTTTTTTGTTTGATATTTGATCAGTTGGTCATTATTTTCGCATTTAGAAAATACAAATACATTAGATCATAGATTATATATTAATAATTAATATAATATAATATAAAGGAATTGTAACTTATTACATGGTTAGGAATGTATGGTGTGCTTTTTAAATGTTGTTCAATAAACAATAGACAAGGACAATCATCCTTTTCATGCTGTACATATTAATTATATACGTTACGTACTATTTCAACTATATATATGTAAACAAAAGCAACATGATGTACATAAATGTATACATACAAATAATAATTTTACAAAATTCATGGAATAAACAAGTTTAACATCTAATATATTATTCTAAATTATAATATATTATATAATAATGATTTTGACAAACCGTATTACTACGGTTCCGTTAGAATTTTCATTACATAATGTACATTTTTTAGGCTTTAGATGTAAATAACTGAAACCAACCTGAAACTCATGTATGGTTGCAACTTTTGGAAAACAATCAACATCTCTTAAAGCTGTTTTAATTTTCTCTACCTGGAATGAAGAAAAAAAAATTGCAAAACCAAATTAGCAACTATTAATTACATTCCAAACTTTAATGCCTTATACAACCCTTTCAATCCCAAAATTACTATGTTGTTACTGTCATTAAAAATAATTTACAATAATAATAATAAAATTATTATTATTATTATCAATATTTCACATTTTGCTTACTTGTTTTCGGTACAAAGAGATAATTCCAATTTCTTCATCTTTTAAGCCAGCTTGTTTAAGTTTTTGAATATATATTACACACTGTGTAGCTTCCGTATCATTTCCCCAACTATGACTCTCTGTAATGAGTCATAAATTTATAGAATATATAATATATTAAACCAAATGACACACTACATGCTTAATATTTGATTAATGGATATACATTCTACATAGTATGATACACATATATTATTCATATAGTACAAGTTCATGCTGTACTAATTTCTTTATAAAAAATAATGCTAAAAGTGTAAAAAAAACTCACCTTCACGAGAAGATTGAGATCTCAATCCATGAAATAGTAAAGGCTCTCTGGTCTTGAGAATTCCGTTTCTCTTCAGCTTTTCCAATAAGTCCTCATCTAATTTCCTCTCAGACGTCAAAATATTGTGATAAAAAAGTTTAGAGGATATTTTGAGCAAAAGTTCAGGAAGCCTAAAAAAAAGCATATTAAACATTAGGTAAATATTAGGTATATTATATATCAAGTTATCTATCGATATCTAAAGTTGAATTTTGAAAAAGGACATAATTAATCTGCTGCAGCATATATATAAAATTTGAAATGAACTTTTTAAATAATACCTGTAAGATCTTGTGAACATGGTAATAAAAGCTAAAATTGGAACAGAAAGAAGTAATTTATAAATGTGACAGTGGTGTATTATGTACCTAATAATAATATGAAATAATATTACTGTTCGTACTAAAAATAAAACTATGTATATACATTTCTTCCAATCTGTACCTGAATTGTAACCTTCCTTTTCCTCATTGTAAGAATAAACAGGGGTATCCATCATAAATCTTTCCAAAAGAGATCTAAAAGTAAAATGTATAAGATTATGTTTAGACCATTAGACTATAATATAAAATATAATATATATTTTAATATATTTTTCCATCTTCATTAGTAATGTACAAATGTACTATGTAAATAATAACAATCATAATTTTACTAGCACTGTACCTTCTCAAAATCTTGTGAACTTCAGAGTTATGGTACAGAGTCGGAACTAGTTGGCATGGGTCACCCGCTAGAATCACTTGTCCTTCCTTGCTAACAGCCGTCATTATGCATGCCATCAAAGTCTCAGGCTATAAACAAAAAGGAAAACATAGATGTTAGTTGGTTTAATGGATATAGGAAATAGGAAATCATCGTACATTGTACAATACTTATTGTTGTACAATAGAAAATACAGTACGCCCTTCAATAACATTATTATTGTTACTCACCATACACAGAATAATGTAAATAATAAAACATAAAACATAATCACACCTTTTTTTACAGTACACAAATTTGAAAATATACATATTACTTTACCTCTGTGAAAATATAGGAAAAGAGAAAGTATTACCTCTGTTGCAAACCCAGCTTCATCGATGAACACATGAGTGAAGTGTCCAGGATTGATATTGAGAGATAAAAACTGTCCAGCTGTTGAAATAGTGGCAATTATTATTCTATGTTTTACAACAGCATTTAATTTTTCACCATCATAGCAAAATCTTCGTATGTTCTCGGGAATAGAGTTTGGTGATCGAAGAAATCCATTAAAACGGATAAATTCTCCAGGAGCATAGTCATTCGTAGCTGCTAATCGTTCTGCAATCAAATCACCAGCTTGATTTGATGGGACAGCAATTAAAATTCTTGATTGTTTGTCCATTTTGTGAACTTGTCGTACACATTCAATCACAGTACAAGTTTTTCCAGTACCTGTTTTTAGTTTTAAATTAAATACATAATATTGTACAAAAAATCACAGTATTTTTATAAGGCACTTCAACAAACACGAGAGAAAAAAAATTCCAAAATGTTTTTTAAAATCTTTGAATATTTGAATTTTATTTTCTGAGACGTACCTGGAGGACCAAAAATAATATATGGCAAAGGTCGGCATTGGCCCCTTAAAACTCTACGAACCTATTATGTAAAAACGAACAAACAGAAAAACAGTTGAATTTTTACGATCACATTTTTTAATGCTGCTTTTTTAAATTTAATATGTTACACATGAAAAGCACATACCTACATAATAACCAAGAAAATATTATTTTATTTAAAATATGAAATTTTGTAAAAGTTTTTACCGCATCTTTTTGTTGTGAGTTTAAGATAGGATTGAACCATTCTAATTTTGCATCCATTATTGGTCCATCTTTTGCGTCGACTCTTAGTTGATGCTCAAATTGACTACCGATCCTAGTATCTACTAAAGGTTTCTGTATAATTTGGCTGTTTTCTCCTCCTTGTGATTTGGGAATCTAAATAAGTTAATTACATTTAATACAGCATACAACAGTAAGTAAATTTTAAAGATAGGAAACAATATTGTCAATCTATTACACTTTTTAAGAAAAGAATAAAACTTAACAACAATCATTATAAACTTACGCGAGCTTTTTGCGGTAATGGTTCTGACGATTGTAATTCAACGACCATTATTTTTGGTGTTTTTAACTTGGCCGTCTCGTCTGTTGGAAATAGCCAATTTTCTCCAAGAAGTCTAGAATATAATAGAAATAAATAAAGTACATATATAGTAAAGAGTAAAGAATATAAATAAAGAATATAATGAAGATTTCTTGAAATAAATCAGTTATTACCTTTTTGCTTCTTGTACAGCATGAACTTGTTTACGAAAATGCCTTCGACTTTGTAAAAAACTAATATCTACAGGTTGACCATCATACTCTTCAAAAAATTGATCCGAAAACTTTACATAGACTTCTTGATCTAAGATTTTGTGAATATATCCATTTCGAATTTCTGAAATATTTTTTAAACAACGTCATAACAAACAATTAAAATATTATGAATTATGAATTAATAATGACAACTAATAACAATAATGATAATAATAATAAATAGAAACAGAACAGGTGCTATTATTATTCATCAAAGACAGTTTTTACATCTAGTTTTTATACATATCATGCATATTAACTATATAAAGTCAAAAAATAATAATAATAAAACAAATGCTTTACATACGAGATTTATTTTCTTTTAGATCTTTGTTCTTTTTCCGTTCTAAATTTACTGACGAATCTTCACTGTCAGAGGACTCTTCAACAAAATCATCTAGATTCAAACGATTTGAACTATATGAGCAATGAACTCTTTCTCCTTGTCTCACAGGTTTTGTATCTGTTGATGACGGAATGCGGAAGTACATTAACTTTTCTGAATAGTCCTTTTTCATTTCCTCATTTTTGAGATCAAGAGATTTTCGGAGGTGCTTGCACTCTAATTCTTCCAAATACAGACTAATATGAAAACGTTCCTAAATATTATAAAAATAAATAATAATTATAAACAAATATTATGTTCATATACCACATTCATGTTTTATGTTTTAGACTTGTACTACTCTCGTGTACTTATGTTATACATATATATAAAATGTCAAATTCCATACACAGACTTGATTTACATGAAAGAATTTTATGTATTTGGAAAACATCTACAGAACATACACAATTCGAATGCATATAAAAAAATATACAAATATAAAACAAGAAAATAAATGGCATCGTACTGTATGATTTTTTTGTGTTAGTGTAGTCCAATCTACACCTGGATATCTATCAATTAGTAATTCTCCTCCTGTTCCTTCAGTCATCTTTTCCCTACCATAAACCTTTAAAACAAGTAAAGGAAAAAAAAGTAGTAATAATCAATGTCAGGCATCTTTGTAGTTTGTGGTAAAATTGTAAAATTCGTAATGTTTCGTACTTTACACTTTACACATTTCCAAATTTAAGATTTAAAGGATTATAATGTGTTTTTTTATTTTCATTAAAAGAAAGTATTAAATACCTCAACAATGTCATTAGGAATAGGAAACTCTGGTAATTTTGCTGGAAGAAAAAATGGTGGTCTCACTGGTTTGGGGCCACGATCATAGGACATTTTATCTTTATGCAAAAACTCTGCGACTAGTTCCTGCAGGCCATTTCTATTATTTGTGTTTTTTCTGGCTTTGTTTGAGTTAAAAGAATTGTGAGACGCGGAATTTTGAAGACTAGGGAAAATGGTAGGATCTTCTACTGTTGCTTTAACACTTATTTTCCGTCCAATAACACAATTTGCAAAACTAAATATACAGATTTCTGTAGTATGACCCAAAAGTTGTGGAGAGCATTCAATGTGAATATCCACGGATTCACCAGAATCTAAAGTTTTTATCACATTTTTGCCTTCACGATTATTAATACTACACTTGAATTCACATACACCTTGATCTCCTTTTAATAATACAGACTGTAAAATCACACGAGCAGTTCCCTTATTCAGCACCTCAAACTTTCCTTTAATTATCCCATTTACTTTCAAAGCTCCTAGATCCATTTGAGACGGATTAATAAGGATGTTGTTTTTGGATCGACAGAGTTCTTGTAAACTTTCACTGTCTACATGGATATCTTTTCTATAAACAAAATCAAAAATCAATCATTATTATTAATTATTATTATTATTAGGTTAGTATAATCTTTAAAAGAAAAGATTTCTTTTTTCTATTCATTCTATACAAATTGTATTTTTTCCCAATTCCAAATTTTAAAACATTCTCTACAAATTATTTTTTGTTGTATATACTCTTCTTACCCATTCGTTATACTTTCAATACGAATACACCTCTTTTGAAAACTTCTATTTGACTTATTGCGATCAGAGAGGACATAGGTGACTCGACACTTTTCATTAATATGGATGTTAGTTTTATCTACAGTTGATAATGGAATGAAAATATCTTCGACAAAATAATAATCAGGTTCCCTCAACAGCTTTCCTACTTTGGTTCCTCTCTCCGTCCAATTGATTGATTTTATTTCATCTATACTTTTATCATAGTGTCCACCTTTAATTGTCACTCCCAGCCTTAACCAATCTCCTATTAATGTTCAAATACATAAAAAAAATTGTTAGTTATTTTACATTTTACAATGAATTTAAGTATCAAATATGATAATATTCGCTTTGTAATAAAAAAAATAATAATTTTGTACTTCTTTATTAAAAGTTTAATTTACTCCTTATGATGACTAGTAATGATCTTAAAATAATCAGAATTCAGTAATAATTAATAATTTTATAATTATTGAAATTTTTTTCAACTTACCCACATGTACAAAATTTGACTGAGGAAAAAGGTCTTTTTCTATTGTGACAGTTTCCTTGTTAAACTCAACGAATAAATAACCTTCTTGTACGTTGGTGACTGAGCACATATGATATTCAATTTCTCCTATAGGCTTTACTGGTGATGGGGGTTGATTATTATTATTATTATTATTATTATGAGCAATACTTTCACCATTTTTTAATTCAGTGCATTCTTCTTCTCCTTCTTTTTGTTGTATTGAAGGTTTTTCCTCCTCAGGACAGACGGTAATAGCGTCAACTTCCCACATCCCATCTTTTTGAGATGCCGAGAATTGTACTTTAACACCTTTTTTTAAAAGTTTACTTCCAAATTGCAGTACATCAAATCTATACAGCCTATCAATTATACCGGTTCCATTATGCAGTGCAGTAATTACTCCAAAACTAGTAATTTTCTTCTCCACTGTGGATGGTCCATTGTTTGTCTGCTATACATAAATAATAAATATACAGACATTTATTACAATTACCCTATACTTTATTAATAATATTATATTATGGTAAACTTTTTGTACATTTGATTATTATATTATTCATATTATTGTTTTTTATTTTTTATAAAAAATATTTGAATTTTATATAAATGCCATACTACCTCAGTTGTTGTTTTACTAGGGGACATGGTGATATTCTTCTTCTGTTGTTGTGTTTCCTTTACGCTTTCTTGTGTGTGATTCAAATTAGATGAATTATTCGAGTCACAAAGATTATTTGCTTCCAAGTTTGTAGAAGCACAATGATTCGGCTCCGAACTACTACTGAATCTTTTGAACAATGATGAAATCATTTTTTGTCCTTTTGTTTCCAAATTCCAAAGAAATTTTCAACATGTTTTTGCTGCCTAAAACTTTAAAACTGAAAGACATAAAATATAGCAAATACAAAATATTAAAACTTCATTCTCTCTTTTTGTGTTTTACTAGTACATAGGTGTAACTTAGTATATATGAAGCCTAATAAGTACATAGCTTTCATAATATGTAAATCTATCAAATTTAAATAGCCATAATATTATGTACATACCAACATACCACAGTTCATGCAAATCAGCAATTTTTTATGCTTTTATGTAAAGACAATTTACACAAATTGAATTTAAGAACAAAACTTACTTACTTACTACTTACATGCTCTCAACTTGAATCTCAATGTGTGCTCCGTGATATTTAAGATATTTAAGAATGGATGGGAACCAAGACTTTTGGTCAATAACACGACATCATTTTCTTGACAATTACGAATATGCAATCTAAACTTCGTACAAATGATGTTCAATATTCAATACGTTTTCTAATAAAAAGATGATTTTATATTTTATATCAAAAATGAATCCTAAAAATTCCTAAAATTTCCGATCAAAACTTTTTCAAAAAATATATTTTGGAACCTTTTTGGAAGCTGAAAAAAATGTGCTTGTGTATACGTACATACATGCATATGTACATAGATATTCTTGATTCTTGAGATAAATAAATATCAACATTTAAATGGCTGGCTAAATTCGTCAAGATTTTTCAGCGAGAAATTGTACAAACCAAAGTGTTTTAATTTTTACTAATTATTGTGCACATAATAGACAATTAACAGGATGAATGCTCCACCGACATTTGAGTCTTTTGTCCTTTTTGAGGGAGAGAAAAAGTAAGTTAGTTTGATTCATCATAATATTATTATAGTTTGTTGAATGGCAAAAAAACAAAACAAAAACGCCGACTAATTTCATTTTTTTATGGAATGTATAAAATGTTGTTGTTTGTTCTTTAAATACTAAAAAATAATATTATTATGAAAGCTCTAAAGTCTACATTTCATTTTATTACTATAATGATATTATACTTATCAATCAATTAATTGTACTCTATAATATATTTTTGATAATTTTCAGAGTCGTCATTGATTTGGATACCAAAGTACCAAATGCAGCTCTTTTTACCATCAATAAAGATGATCACACACTTGGTAATATGATCCGAAATCAACTTTTAAAAGATCCTCATGTATTATTTGCTGGCTATAAACAACCTCATCCTTTGGAACATAAAATCATTCTTCGTGTCCAAACCACTGCCGACTATACACCTCAAGATGCTCTTAAGAATGCAATCACAGATTTGATATCAGAATTATCCCTTCTTGAAGAGAGATTCCGGGGTGCCATTCAAGATAAAATGGATGGAATTGAATAGACACAAAAATCCAAAGTACAAAAATAATTTTTTAGTATGTATGTATATTATATTATTATTATAGTGTATGTACAACCTTTGTATTATCAATAATAATTATTGTCGTTATTCTCAACTCTCATACATTTTTTAAATTGAAAGCTATCTGTTTTTTTTGTATTTAAGTAATACATACCTCTTTTTGAATTTAAAATATCGATGTATAAAACATACATGATGGTGTGTTTTCATATTAAATTGTTATAATAGAATGTTGTACTAGAACAGATTTACTTAAATACATCTTTAGATGAGTTTTGTCATTAGTTTTTTTTGATAAAATAGTAAATGCTGTGATGCACTGATTACTATGTATGGACAACAGTTTCCTTATATATATATAATATATGTATTCTGTTTTTTCCATCTTTCTACTGTTATCTCTTAACTTCTTTTTTTTTCTTATAATGTGTTTGTATATAAAATATATTTATGTGTGTGCAGATTTGTATAAGTCAAACAATGATAATTTTATATTAAAAACAGAAAGAAAATGAAATAAAATCTTTATATATATAGCAAATCAACCATAAATACACATCAAGATATTATAATTAATTAATTTCGCAAACTAAACTAATAAAAAATAATGATTAATAAATATTTTTAGCTTTGTTTTATTTACTCATCATAAAATTATTGGAATGTTTTATTTTTTTGAAACCATATCATTATTATTATATTATTCTGTATTCTTCATTTCAATAAAATGCACACAATATAAGGAGGTTAATTTATGACATAAAATTTATGGATAATAGAATAATAGTTTATATATTATAACGATAAATTAAATATGCGTACGTTAGATTTAGATTTATAATGTACCACAAAAAATCTTGCACAGAAAAACAATAAATTACTCTGTATAACAAATACATTACAGAAATTCAGACCAGGTATATATATATAGCGTTTCTGTTTAAATTGATGTGTTTCATAGAATTATTTCATATTTCATAATACATACAGATATATATATATATATGTATAAAATATGGAGTAATGAATTAAAACAAATACAAATAATTATTCTTATTCTTATTAATAATTAGCGTTCATCCAGTTGCTTGTCCCGAATTACGACCGCTTCATCAAAATTAATAATGTAATAAGTCGCACCTTTGTGATTTTGAGCTACAACTTTTGAGGGCTGTAAATTATTTCAAAAAAATAAATAACAAAAATGTAATTATGTATCATTTATCTCAATTTGTTTTGTGTACATATATACACATAATTCCTCCACATATTCCCAAATATCAATACATCATGTTATTTTATATTTTACATAACCCCTCAGAAAAAAATATTATTGTGCTGCCTAATGAGATTATGGTCGAAAATCTCATTAAATTCCATCAAAATGCAATGAGAATCTAATCGATTTCCACTAGAATCTCACTACATATTAAATTAAATATATATGTAGTGAGATTTCCATGGAAATCGATTAGATTCTCATTGAATTTTGATGGAATCCAATGAGATTTTCGACCGAAGTCGTATTAAAATTCACTAAAGTGTCTCATTAGATATCATTAGATTCTCATCGAACACAATGACATTTTTTTATGAGGGACATTATATTATTATTATTATTATGAAACTTACAAATCCTGATGTTTCCAAAACACCTTCAACAATGCCAGCATTGAAAGCAGCACAATTCAAATTGTTCTTGTGTTCTTTAGGAACAGATATAAACTTGTTGACTAATGGTTCCTTCTCAATTATATAGTACTGCTTTGCATCATCAACAGAATTTTCCAATTTATCAGCTTCCTTTCCAAATAATGCCTACCAAAAGCAAAACAAATCATATATTATTATGTTGAAAGGAGTATATTTTATATTTTATCAATTATGATTCATTTCCAATCATTGATTGTAAAATATAACATTATTTGTTTGCTACGGTTGTATAATGTATAATATATATTACTATTTATAATGTAACTATTAACACTAAAATAAGTACCTTCCAGACTGTCGTACGTATAAATAGTAAAACATGTAGTAGTTTAACTTCACGCTTATAATTTTTCTCCCGCAAAACGATTAAATCAATTAATTTAAGTCCAACTTGCTTTCCCATTTCAGATAATCTGTGTAAAATATGAATACGTTTTTACTTATATTATAACATATTATTATTACATCAATCATTATATTTTTTTCTGCATGTCAAAACAACATGCATAAAGTTTATGCATACAAAATGAAATGACTGTAAAAATGTAGTGTAATTTTTTCACAAAGTAATGTAACATGTATACTCACTTATTCTGTAGATCTATAACACTGCCACTTCTAGACTGGCAATATTGGACAATTTCAGAAAATAAAAGAGCAAAGCAACTTAGATGAACCTCCGTCTTGCCCTTTGACAGGGATTTGTCCAAAACACTTGTCTTGGCTTTTGATTGATTTAAACTAATTATTGCAGATATTGAAGCATGTGGCTCCAACTTCTCGTTGTCTGAATTCTGCATGGTGTGTTGATCGTCTTTATAAATAATACACAATCAAAGTAAAAAATTCTCAAAAAACTTTTCCTGTAATTATAATTAGACAACAATTAAAATTCTTCCAATGTTGACTGTAAACTGTAAACTGTAAACTGTAAAACAAAATTGTATATATTTGAAATTCCCTGGGCTTCAATAACATTTGATATCATTAATGTACATACATACCACTTTTGCACTGATCCAGAAAAACATAAATCTGTGTGCAAAAAAGGAAAAATGGATTAAGGGTGACAAATATTGTCTCAAAAAAGGGTGCTTTAAGCTTTAAAAGTGTCTTAGTTAATTTAGTTACCATTTTAGGACATACATATTATGTACATATTTAGTCTGGCTGGACCAGATATTAAATATTAGGTATAACACAAACTTGAGAGAGGTGCTTGTCCGAAGAATAAAAACACGGTAAATATTTATTTACAAAAGTCTATTATAGCTTCTCTAAGCAAATTGAGCGAATGTCTCATAAAAGCATAATAATTAACTTACATTTTACATTCAACAATCATTTAAAGCGTATTTTTACTGATATTTTTGGGTTAATTTAATTTTTTTAGGTCTTCCATTCTTCTGAGTATATACTGAATACTGAAATGATATTATGCTATGCAAAACCTTGGATAAATGTTGTTTCAAAATTTCAAAGAGCTGGTGGTAGCTATTGTAGTTTCAAAATATTTATTTACTCAAATCAGTGCAATACAATGACGACAAATGCTGGACATTTTAATTTTGAGGAGGCCTTTTCACCAGAAAATAAAAAACGAACAATTAAAGCTCTCTCAACTCATCAGTCTACCAGTAAAGTTGAACATCTTGTGGGGAAAGTTAAGAAGAAAGCAAGTGTACTAATACCCCTTTGTTATGACGAAGAAAGCAATAGTCCATCCATTCTTTACAATTTAAGATCCAAAACAATGACTAAACATAAAGGAGAAATTTCTTTTCCTGGGGGTTCATGGTGAATTGCAAACCTAAAATTATATTGTTGTAACCCAAGTATAGAATATAATATAATAATACATTATATATATAGTAACGGTTAACGGTATAATATATATAGTGCTTTCTTTTATATCTATTTTCAGTGATCCGGAGGATAATGATGATCTTGTAATAACTGCTCTACGAGAAACAGAGGAAGAGTTAGGTATATATATATATATATTATATATTTATCAAAATGACACATGGTATAGTATATGTACACAAATAAAATATCATGATTTGAGAATCTTAGAATGGTTTTTCCTCAACTCATTACATCATCTTGTATAAAGTCTCAATGTTTGAAAAATTGAAATCTATAAAATAATATTATCATAATAATATATTTGGTATCTTAGGTATTGATCGACAAAGAATTGAGATTTGGACTACTCTCCCTTATGTACCAACTGTAACCTCATTAATTCGAGTTGCTCCTGTTTTAGCTTTTGTAAAAGGACATGTAAATCCTAAGACTTTAAATATTAATCGAAATGAAGTTGAATTTGCATTTACTGTACCTCTTTCTCATCTTTGTGATCCTAATAATTGGGGAATGACAAATTTTACTCGATATTGTCAAAAAATATCCATGCCAGGTAAATGTATAACATATATAATATATTTATCAAAATAATATTTCGTAAAAAGTGCATACATATTACATATTATATCTATACGTATTATGATTTAACAATTAGAATGTTTTTTCCTCAACACATTATATTATTATCATGTTGTATGAAGTCTCAATGTTGGAAAAATTGATATCTACATCATATGATATAATATTATTTTGTTTACAGAGTTTAGAAATTTAGAAACTTTTATGAATCCCGGAGATAGTCATAATGACAGTACAAAGGAAACAGTCGTTCTCTGGGGACTGACGTCTATTGTCACGCATGTTGTATTATCAGCTTTAGTTCCTCAAGTATACAAGAGAGATATTCCAATTACAAGAGGAATAAACCCTATAATACAGCCAAAAATATAGTTAAAATATCATAGTATTGACTTAACATATTATGTAGAATTGTTCAGTGATCGTTATTTCGCAATACTTTTCGATTTGTAATATAAATATACGTTATTTTTGTAATAGCTCAAACGTGTGTTCATGTTTACAATAATAATATTATTGTTCGACTTATAAAGTAGTAGGACAATTTCTTTGATAATAATATATTATAATATATATGAACGATGATCGGACAAGCAAACTGACTATTAAAAATATTATGCACAAGTTCAAAATGTTTTGATTACAAGTACTTCATTTTCATGTCATACTATGGTCATATTTTTATCTACAATCTATAAAAACTGTAGTGTTTTGCATTTTTCACTCAAAATAGAATCTTTTTCATTTTTTTTTGCTGATGGACCGCATATCAAAGATGTTGTTTCTTGAAATCATTGAAATACTTGGCTGTATGTATGTACATGTATAGATGTGCATATGGGAAAGTGCTATAAAAGCCGTTGAAGCGCGGTATTTGCCTCAGTTCATCTGGAGACGTGGACGGGAATGGGTGGACTTTAAATGGTTGCCTATCTTGTCGCGTCGTCAACCTAACCTAACTAAAGTAGAGAGTTTTTTTATGAAATTTTTCTTGAAAAAAAGTTTCTAACCGGGTGAGCTCCCCGATAATTGTTTGTCGGGTAGCGAGAAGCGAGAATCAAAATCAGGAAAATTTGAGTTGAGACTTCGTCTTCCTCTTTTTATATTTTTCTCTGAGAAGCAAAGTGGATTCACAAAAATTAACTGTCTCCGATGGGTGCATCACATTTTAATTAATAAAATGTTGATCTCTCATTCTAATGGGACTACAGCCACTCTTTCGAGGGTGGCACCCTAAATTAAAATACATATTTAGTCATTGTTTTATTGGTCAAAATTTT
>JAQGBH010000354.1:0-55907 GCA_034698265.1 Sminthurinus aureus | reverse complement strand
ACCGTCGATCCTCGCCGTGAATTTCTAAATGGTTTGAAAGAGCTCCTTTTGTTTTGCAACGGAATTCACAGGATTCAACGGAACATGCAAACGGTTTTTCATCAGAATGCTTCATACGTTTGTGACGTTTAACCTCAGACATCGTCTTGGCTTCATGATTGCAATTCAGCTCGTCACATTTGAACATTTTTTCCTGAGTGTGACGTTTGATGTGAGCAGAGAGATGAACTTTACTTTTCCCCGAGTATTCACAAATTGGACATGTAAATGAAGGACGCACTTCGCCATCTTTTGGCGAATGACTCAGTTGATGTGTTTTGAGCGCACACTTTTGAGTGGCCGCATATTCACAATTTGGCTCGGTGCATTTGAAGGGCCTTTCTTTTGTGTGAGTTCTCGTGTGTTTCACAAGATCACTTGAAGTGGTGGAGGCAAACGAACAGGATTCAAATTGACATTTGTACGGTTTTTCTCCTGTGTGAGTTCTCGTGTGCTGAATGAGATTGTGATTATATTTTGTCGAGTATTTGCAGTTGGGAAAAGGACAAAAGAACGATTGTTTATCCAAATGGATTTTTGAGTGCTGTGTGAGATTTGACTTGTTCTTTGCACTGTCGGAGCATCCAGGACGTGGACACAAAAAAGGGCGAGAAGAAGGCGAGGTTTTGGGGTGCTTTTGATTCAAGTGAGTTGCCAAATGCTGGTTGTATTTATGGCTACGCTTTGCTGAATACGGACAGTAGGTGCACTGGTATTTGTGCATACTACAATTTTCCGGCTTGCTCATTTCAGCGTGGAGTTAGAATTAGAACTAAAATGAGACTCGTGAGAATTTTCCCAAATGATGTTTTTACTAAGACAGAATCCCAGCAGCCAGCAATAACTTCAAATCGACCGGAGGCTTTGGTGTTTCAGGTAGAACAAACCAATTTTAGACTCCATTAGCAAAGAGATTGTACATTTTGGAAAGGAATAAATAATAAAGAGAAAGGGAATTCTGAGAAGTGGACAAGTAAACGGATTTAGAACTTCGGATTTGTAGGTTCTAGGAAGGCAAGAAAATAGTAAAGGAGCAGGTACAAAACATTATTTAGCCTCGAGCTGAGTGTAATTCTTTTCCTTTGATATTTGATGCAGAAGGAAAGCAGTTTTGTTCCTTTGGTCCGTAGGGCATTTTCCATTCCCTTCCAAAGCATTCTACGGATAATACAGAAAATAATTTCCTGTATTTTGTAAAATATTAGTCTAAACGTGTTTCCGTATTCAGAACAAATACCAATCAAGTTGCAATCCAAAATAACCATTATTGTAATAATTATTCCCACGAACTAGAAAAATAGTAAAGAAAAGTTAAATTTTTTTATCTGTTGAAAAATGAAAAAATAAATGCAGGGCTTTGTTGTTGTGCTGTTTCAACAGAAGGGCAAAATATAAATTGTTTAAAATAAATCCAACACGACCGGACACTTGACACTTGAAACAAAATCCAGTATCTTGTGCGTCTTTGCAAAAGCAGGGATAAAGTGCGTGCACTTTTCTAATGTTTCTAATTGCCTGATCCATTAGAAAACAATTTGATGATTTGACCTTGGAATATAATTCCAAAGCTTCCTGCATTTTTCCCGCTGTCTGTTAAAAAAGATGGAGATTCAAAAGAAGACAGCCAAAACTAGAACCACGAATTCCACTGAAACACCAGAACCCGACAACCAAAACAAGCACAAATGCGCCCTCTGCCCTTATTCAACAAAGTTTCTCAGGGACTACAAACGCCATTTGACTGTTCACTCGACTGAAAAACCCTTCAAATGCCCTGAATGCCCATACAAAACCAAATGGAAATTAGCTATCAAACATCATGTGCAGAATATCCACCTCTTCAAATCAGCATCTTCTCGACCATTTCCATGTCAACATCCTGGATGCTCGTTTGCCTCAAAGCAAAGGTCAGCTCTGACTATTCACTTCAAAATCCACTCTGGCGTAAAATCCTTCGTTTGTTCTCACCCGAATTGCGGGTTCTCTTCAAATGCAAAAACAGCTCTCACTTTTCACACTCGAACTCACACGGGAGAAAAACCTTTTGTTTGTCAATTTGAAGCCTGCTCTTTTGCCGCGGCTCGGAAGGAAGATCTTGTGCGGCACACAAGAACACACACAAAAGAACGGCCGTTCAAATGCCCGGTGCCGAATTGTGAATACGCGACGTCTCGGGGTTCTGTTCTCAAGAATCATCAACTGACTCATCCACCGAAAGATGGTGAAGAGCGCCCTTCATTTCCATGCCAAATCCAACATTGTGAATATTCCGGGAGTAACAAGACAAATCTCTGGAAACACATGAAAACGCACAGCCTTGAAAACCCCTTTGCTTGTTCTTTTGAATCTTGTGACTATCGTTCCAAATTAAAATCCAATCTTGCCACCCATTTGAAGACTCATGAAGAGGAACGACAATTCAAATGTGAGCTGTGTTCATACCGTGGAAAAACAAGAGATTATGTCGCACGACATTTAAAACGAGTCCACGCTGACCCGGACCTCCGACCTTTCAAATGCATCGAGCCGCAGTGTGATTACGCTGGTAAGTTCAAAGTAGATTTAAAAACACACCTTTACTTTTCCCACAAGGGAGAGAAAAAACACGCTTGTTCTTTTCCTGGTTGTAATTATCAATCTGTTGGAAAATCTAATGTCAAGAAGCACGAGTACAACATTCACAGCGAGGAGAAAAATGAACAATGTCGGATTTGCGAACACAAATTTAAAAACAAAGATGCATTGACCACCCACATTCGAACTCACACAAAGGAAAAACCGTACAAATGCTCACAGCCAAATTGTGAGTATTCAACAGCCCGAGCTGAGCTTCTCACAAAACATCAACTGACTCATGATCCGAAAGAAAGCGAAGAGCGCTGTTCAATTCCTTGTCCACTTTGTGAATATTCCACAAAAAATAAAACAGATCTCACCCGCCACATCAAAATTCACACCCTGGAAAAACATTTCAAATGTGACGAGACCAACTGCAATTACGAAACCAAAACTAAAAGTGAAATCAAACGCCACAAAGTTGTGCATTCTGAGGAAAAACCCTTCGCCTGTTCATTTCAGTCATGTGAATACCGATGCAAAACCAAACGGAGCCTTGACATTCATCTGCAGATCCACAGTAAGGAGCGACCGTACAAATGTGAACTTTGTCCATTCCGAGCAAAAACGAGAGCTGTTGTCACGGGTCATTTGCAAAATGTACATTCTGACCCCGATTGTCGTCCTTTCAAATGCCCCGAGCCGACCTGTGACTTCGCATCAAAGTCACAAGGAAATTTAAATCGGCATCGTTTGACCCACAGAGGAGAAAAAAAGCAAAGGCGATTCTAAATCGGCACCTTTGGATTCACGAAAGAGAGAAAACACACTCTTGTCCTTTTCGGAACTGTGAATACAAATCTGCTTCCAAATCCAAAGTCAGCAGGCATCAAAGTTCTGAACATGAGACGGACGAAAATTCCTCAGGAATTTGAATTTGCAGTTTGCGGTTGTATAAAAAATAATTGGTTGTAAATGTGTGAAGGACTTGCAAAGACAATCCTTGTTGTATTTTAATAAAAGCTACAGACATGAATCTTACGGAAGTTTGACGTGAAACATTTATTTTATATGTACGTCTTGTGAACTGAAGCTAGAAAAGAAAGCCCAACATGAAAATTAGATGGACTGAAAACAAGCGTCATTTTTTCACCGACCTCTTTTATCAATCAAAGAAAATGCGTCCAAAATCATTCGTATTTTCTCATTATTATTTAGCATTTGACGCATTAATTGCGCTTATGTAATTTTCATTTATGCCAAAGGGTTTCTTCTCACTGCATTTAAAATTTCAGTATTTTTAATTAGGCTTTTTGAAAAACCTCTGGAATTTTCAGGGAGTTTTAGTAGAATGTTCAACGAGAACCAGAATAAATTGCTTTTGTTGCTCCGTTAAATTTGTTTCTGAAAGTTACTGTTGGTTAGTGAAAGGATGACGCGTTTGTGTTTCTGTTTATTTTAACAAGTCTGCCAAATCTGGACATCTGAGAGCATCTTGTCCACAGAAAAATGATTTGAAACCTTGATTGTTCAAGTTCAAGTTGTTGCGGTTGTCCCAAATTACCCTTGCAGACAACTGACAAGGCCAGTAAAAACAAATCAAATCCCTTAAAACAGAGATAAAAATTAAACAGTAAGTTAAATCTGCAGACTGAATGAAAAAGAGCAATATTATGCGGCTCTACTTGTGAAAATTCACGAGTTTTGCATTTTCCAAAAAATGATGTAGTTTGACAAAATGAGCTAACGTTTTGAAACAACATTTTTCTATCTACTTCGCTGAAACTGTGTTTATGCACTTCAAATTCGTAAACGGCGTTCAACTAACTCAGTAAAAAAAAATGGAATTTCAACTTCAATTTAAATGTCACGGTTTATTTCATGTGTCTTTTGTTGCACTACGCATAAAACTCGTTTAAGCTTATTTTTTCCGTTTAACTCCAAAATAAAACCAACCGTCTTTTGTACCTGGTTTTTAATCCCTTTTCTTTTACAAACGTCGACTGTGAGAAGTTGTACAGCGTTTAGGCCTCAGCCTTCAGGACACAAGCTACGAAAACAGAAAACAAACCACACACAAATAAACAATGGAATTGTTATTCCACCTTTGTATGGAAAAGTACAAAAATATCCTATTTTTTCCGGAACATTTTTGTCCTCTATTTTGCTTTTGGTGGTCCTGGAAATATAAGTGGTATTTTCCGAGAAGTTCCCTTCTCTTTTTTCCAATCTTCTTAATTTCTGTCATACTGGATTTTAAACAATTTCCAAGCCTTTTTGTACATTGTTCAATTCAACTATTCATTCTCTTGAGACCAATCAAACGTTGGATATTTTGCTTTGTCAAACAAACGACGAAACAACTTTAATTTGAGGTTTTGTAAAACATCCAAATTCACAGATTTTCTAGGAAACAGAACTAAAAGTGTAAAGCTGGTTACAACCTGGGATAAATACAGTAAATAACTACAATGTTTGTTTCCGTTCGCAATTATTGATCATTGATTGTCTTGTTTTGCATGGCAAATTGTTAACCCGAGTTTTGATTCTTCTTTGAGTGTAAAATGAGTGTTAAAGAAAGCAGAAAAGTGAGAAAACCAAATCCAGTTGCTGTGCAGCACCAGTGCGCCCTCTGTCCTTATTCAACCAACGTTCTCTGGCACTTCAAAGACCACATGAAAGTTCATTCGAGTGAAAAGCTCTTCAAATGCCTCGAGTGCCCCTACAGAGCGAAACAGAAAGCACACGTTAAAACACATGTAAAACTTGTTCATCTTCTTCGCTCATCATCTGGTTCCTCTCGACCGTTTCCGTGTCCACATTTCGAATGCAAATACGGGGCCAAAGAAAAGCAACAACTCGTTTGCCATTCAAAAATCCACTCTGATGAAAAAACGTTTGTTTGTTCTCATTCGAGTTGCAAATACTCCACCAATCATAAAGGAGCTCTCATTGAGCACACTCGAATTCACACGGGAGAAAAACCCTACATTTGCCAATTTGAATCCTGTTCTTACGCCTCAGCATTTCTTGGGAATCTTCTCGGTCACTCGAGAACCCACACAAAAGAACAGCCGTTCAAATGCCCCCAACAAAATTGTGAATATTCAGCGGCATCAATAAGTAATCTCACACGTCATGAACTGACTCACGAGCCAAAACCAGGCGAAAAACACCCGTCATTTTCATGCCCACTTTGTCAATACTCTGGAAAAACTAAAGACGGTCTTACCCGCCACATCAAAACTCACACGCTGGAAAAATTCTTCAAATGTGACGAGCCTAACTGCAAATACGAAGCCAAAAGGATAGAAAATCTTAAAGAGCACAAACTGGTGCATTCTGATGAAAAACCTTTCGCTTGCTCACTCCAATCATGTGAATACCGTTGCAAAACCCAAGGGAATCTTTCCAAGCACTTGAAGACGCACAGTGAGGAGCGCCGGTACAAATGTGAACTTTGTCCATTCCGAGCAAAAACAATAGGCGTCGTCTCAGATCACTTGAAAAATATCCACGTTGACCCCAATTGCCGACCTTTCAAGTGCACAAAGCCGCAGTGTGGTTCTACATTCAAGAATAAACGGTATTTAAAACAACATCTAGTGGTTCACAAAACACACAAAAAATACGGCTGCTCCTTTCCTTTGTGTGATTACACATCTGCTTTCCAGTCTAACGTAAAAAGACACCAAAACCGTCACCACACGGCAAAAACAGGAAATGAATCTAAATTTGATCTGATAATTAAAGAAAAAAGTCGTACTCAAATTTCGAAGGAATGGACATAAAAATGAATTGTGGAATGGAATGAATCAATGAAATTTATTTGTGTTTATTTAAGAAAAACTTCAAATTATTGTTTGATTCATAAAACCGTTGTCATAATTCTGTACAGTGACCACTACTTCTCGGTTTGTTTATCAAAATGACGAAATTTATTTAAAATCTGTTGCAGGAAAGAAGTCTTTATGGATTCAAAAATTGTAAACGGCGTTCAACTTTGTCAGTAAAAACACAAAGACAGAGTTTTTCTTCCAAACGGATGAACTTGCCTTCAGCAAAGTTTGATTAAAGTTGAACAGTCTGACAATTAAACTTGTAAATAAAATTGTCTTGTATCTCTAAATATGTTTATCGACTCTTGGCTCATTTTATTTTCACACAAAACGTTGGCGAATTCCTTGAAAGGTGCATTTTCACATCGGCATCTTATGAGATACATGTACCAAGTCACTGCACCCGGAACTGATTTCTCCCAGTATTTTGCATCTGGCACTCTCATTTTCGTTGATTGAATTTTAATGTGGACCGAAACGTTTGGTTATTATCGTAAAACAATGTTTTATCAGTTTTGATGTCTCGTGTGGCTGTTTTATTCCTTTTCTGGAAAAGTTACGAGTGTACCTTGGATAAATTTAGAGCGGATGTTGTCGGTGTTAGTCTGAACTTGCTGATTTATTTTATCCTGCTCAAAAATACTGATATTTGGCTGAGAAATGGTCAAATCATTTTTAGAGTTGTGAGGAAACACTTGTTTTGCAGGTATTTAAAATGCATTTTGGACCCGTTTTTCAGCCAACTTCAGACCGATTTTAATAAAATAACCAAAAAATTGTTTCACATGCTTCAAAAACTAAGACTTAACGAAGTCATTAGCTTTTGCCTTGACTTGACGGAGAAAACAAATGGCGTTCAACGTTAACAGTAACAACAAAATTCACGGTAAAATTTACCACGTTTTGTTGTGCAGTTTCAAAGCCATTCAGACTTTAATTGGGTTTTAAGGCGAATTTTGACACCGAGATAATGAATGCTCCACCAGGTCAGATTTTAATTAAATCAAAGCAGTTTTAAAGACAAAACAGAATTCAACAAACTTTATTGAAGCTTTCAGTAGAACTTCTACCTTCTTCAGGAGTAAAATAATTGCTCACTTTTGATCTTCAATGAGCTCAACAATTATCATCAAAGTTATGATAATTTACAATTTACAAAGACAAAACATTTCTAATAAAATTCTCATGTACATGAAATAAATTCCATGGTAACAAAAAATTTTAGTTTGGTTTAGTTTGATATTCAAGTTCCAAGTCCATGACCAATTTCAAGTCCAATTCCAAGTTTGAGTTCCTGTGGACTGTGGATTGTGGATTGTGGGTGGGCTTTACTTTCTCTAACAAGCAACAAAGTAAGTCGTCCTTTCATACGTTTTAAAATTCACATGTGAGGAAATTGAGAGATGCTGTCTGGAGTCTAGAGTCTAGAGTATGGAAAACTAGTGACTACGTGTTCAGTGCTCAATGTGGATGTACAATGTACAGTTAAAAACGTGTAAAAAACGGAGGAAAGTTGTGGAGAGTGGGTGATATACATGTGTCTGTGTTTATGTAATATCGTACATGTATAAGGTTGAGTGAGTAGGTAGAAAAAAGGTGGATTTGGATTTAGATGTGTTGTGTGTTGTGTGGTGTTGTGGAGTGACAGAATGTGGATTGTGGATTGTGGAGAAGGTAGACATTTACAAGCCCAAAACCCGGACCCGAAACGGGGATTCTCAGGAGAATTAAAAGTAATTTCAAATTCGATTTGGTTAGGGACAGCTTCTCAAGGAACGGTCGAGAATGGGCAGTATAAAAGAGATTGAATGAATTTGTTCCAATTTCTCACTTTCTATTACAAATTTCCATTTTCATCCCTTCAGTACCCAGATCCAAAGCCACAGCCAAAGCCACCGCCAGATCCAGGAAAACCAAACCATTCCATCTTTTTCTCTCGCAGACACAGAGGAATACCCAATTCCTCAGGTTTTTCCTTCTCTTCTTTTCTTATTCCGGTTGTTAGTTATTCACGTGGAATCTACATCTACATTCTACATGGGCATCTACAAGCAAAAGTAAAAGTAAAAGTACATGTGATGGACTGTAAAAGAAGAGGACGAGTCACTCTGCGACACATTCAAAATACATACATACGGAAACAAGTGTATGTGTAATTTCTACATTCTACATTCTACATTCTAAATTCTACACATGACGTGCAAGTAAATGCAGTTTCAGTTCTATTTGTACTTGTATTTTGTATTTTGTGGGTACTCCCAGTAATTTCCTCTTTGTTAGAACTTGAAGCCAACCACCCAACCAACTAAGAAAAAATAAGATGGAAACTAGAAAATTCTCCACCATTCTGCTCAGTTTTGCAGGATTGAAAATTTGAACACTTGAACATTGAACAAGACGAAAAAGTTTAGAAAGATAGATTTCTTTCACTCAAAGATAAATTTACCCTTGAATAGTTCCCTGGATGATTCTCCTGGATTCTGGGTTCTAGATTCTGGATACTAGATTCTAGATTCTAGATGAAGGACAGAAAGATGAGAAACATGTCCCCAGAATGAATGTTGACTCAACATTGTTGAGCACTCAGCATTGAGCATTGAGCATTGAGCATTGAGCACTGTGAATGGATGGAGACTTGGGACTTGAGATCTGAAGGAATATCAAATGTGATAAATAAACATGGTGTAACAAAAGTATGAGATGAATTGATGTCCTTTATTTCTTTTGATTTCTCAGCTCCTCAAAGTTACAGCTTCCAGCCAACAACTAACAACTAACACTATGAAATATGAAGCAGTGCACATGAAGCGGTTACATAAATCTCTATATGCAAACCAAAAACTAGAAACTAGACTGTACTTTGCAAATCACAAGGAAATTACTAGGCTTTTCCCAGAAAACACATAATAGATTTTTTGTGTATTTGGTATATTTTGTTGTACTTATTTAGTCGATTGTTTTCGGTAATATGTTTTGTTTTTGAATTTATACAGGAATTGGATTTGTTTGGCGCTTCCTCATTCTAGATTTTCGATTCTTGATATGATTTTCTGGTTATTTTCCAATCCCTTTTGCACCTTGTTTTACATGTTATTACGTAACAATTACCATTTTCTTGTTTTTGTTTTTGTTTTGCCCTGATTATTTATTATTGATGGTAAAAAACAAGGAAACAAAAAGTGGAAATGTATGAATCATTTATTCACTTTAGTTTATGAATCATTTATTCGCTATTACGCACGAGTTTCATTAAATAACTATTCTAATTTTGAACTTGACTGTTGATTATCTTTTCGGGTTCCCCTTTGATGTTGTTGACGTTTGTTTTGGAGATGTGAGATTGATGAGTTCCGCTTAATGTAAGTATTACACCATGTACAATTTACAATTTATCATGTAATTTATACATTATACATTATACAGTATATCATTCATTATATATTGAGCGAGCATTAATTCCACGTGTAACATTTTTTTTCCTCCTTCCTGCTCTTTAAAAATCAGTATTAGTATTTCAGTTTTAATAACAAGATTAATGTAAACAGATTAATAACAAGAATTAGAATAAGATATTCCTCTCTGAATACTTTCTACTTTCTACGCATTACATTACAATAAAATGAAAGAAATGAAAGGTCATTTGCTCATTGCTCACAGTTCATGGTTCATAATAGTCTCTTCATTCTTCATCCTCACACATTACACATTACATTTCAAATTTCAGTGTAATCCACAGAATGATCTCGTTGCTCATTTTCTGACTGTGAGATTATGTATAAACGTCAAGACGTAAAGAAGTGAAGACGAACGTTGATGAAAATGAACGTCAGATGAGAACAGATTACTATTTTAATTCAATCTGCTGACAGGGAAAAAATTTAAATGGTGTTTGCTGTTGGTCCCGTTACGTTCTCAAGTCAAATTCAAATCCAAATCAACTGTATTATACAGGGAATGGCGGTTACCACTATACCGCGTTGAATGTACATTCGTACTGCTGTAAATTTAATTCAATAAATGCTCTGACAGTCGGTGATTGGTGATCGGTGCTCGACATTAGAATAAGAATAATAAGTATAAACACAAATGAACTATTGGCACTACACACAACGCACAACGCACAAGACACTTTATTTTATGTTTTATGTAATATTTAAAATCAAAGCAGCAGTAGACTGTCAACAACTGAAATGGAAAGAAAAGGGGAAATGAGGTGACAATTGACAATTGACAATCGAGAATCGAGAATCGAGAATTGACAGAGGATGAATGTCAATATGAATTGAATTAAAGTACATTAAATCGACTTGGTTGAATGAAGCAAGAAAAAGGTGTAAAAGGTAAAAGGTGATTCAATTTATTCCGCCACAATTCCACAATTCACAATTCGCAATTTTAATTTTAAATCACCTTTGATTTTATTTAGTACCTTTTGTCAATTTTTTTTGTCTGTTTGTGTAGTTTGTAGTTTGTAGTCTGCTATAATAAATAATAATCCCATCTAATTATTCTAAACATTGTAATAAACAGAGTCAAACTGGTGCGATGAAAAGGGACGAGGAAAGAGTAAAATGACTAAAATGATCAAGTATCAAGTCAAACGTACCCAAGTCATAAATAGTTTTACACTTTACACGATTGACGATATTTTACCGTTTCTCTCTATTTAGAAACAAAATGATACATTGTGTACACTAACGAAAAGGAATATCAATGCTCTTCTTTATTTTACTGTTTTTATCATCTGTTTTATGTATCCAAATTTTACATTGTACATGCTTTGAGTTTTGAGTTTTGAATTTTGAATTTTGAATTAGTGAAGCATCAGATTGAGAATTGAGGATTGAGTTGTGTTTTAATTTCCATAATAAATACATGTAATCTCAGAGTTTGTGTTTTAATCAAGTGTTGAAAGTGTTGAGAGTTTTGGGTGTGAAAGATATTCATTTAATTCCTTGACGTTGGTTGTTCATCCAATCCAATCCAGCACCTCCAAGCTCCAAGCTCCAAACTCCAAACTCGGAGAGAAAAAGAGAATGGGACTGGAAAGTCTGTTAATCGTGCTGGTAATTTGCATGCAATCCAGGCAGAATTGAGACTCGAGACTGGAAACTGGAAACTGGATAGAGATGAGACTGTGCACATTAACGAGACTTTGATACCCCAGCGATTCACACTCACACTCGCATTTACACATGTACAATAATAGTAACAGTAATAGTGATGATGATGATGATGTTGATGATGGTCGTTCTCCGTTCTCCATTCTCCACTTAATATAGAAACAGAAACAGAACCAGAACCAGCCTTTTCATAGGAATAGAAATACGAATTTTAATCAACTGTCTGTATAAATCTGTATAAATCCAAGAGCGTCAAAGGGCAAAATAAACCTGCTCAATCTGCATACTCCTGCACATGTACACAATGGAAATATGTTGTTGAATCTAGAGTCTAGAATCAAGAGTCAAGGGGATTTTTCAACGTCATAAACATATGAATTGATAGTCCAAACATTAAACATAGCTACACTCCGTTTGTACATACACAAATGACGATGGTGTTGAAATGTTCAAGTGTTCAAGTGTTCAAGTTGGAGAATTCGTTTTTGAGTCTAATTATTTTCTTTCTACTCCGTTGCCCCATGATAATTAATGTCATGGATGAGAATGAGGATGAGGATGTGAGACTCTGACTACGAGTACGAGTACGAGTGTTTCGATATTTTCATCCCTAGTACCGTCATTATGTAGCAAGTCCACGCATTCATTTCAAGTGTGAAACAAAGTTGATTACCCTCGCCCAAGCCTCGAGCCTTTCACTTCATTAAAACCAGGAAACAAAATCCCGGAAAGAGAGAGAAAGAGACAATGAGACACGAGACACGAGAATCAAGAATCAAGAAAGAGACAGAAATAGAGAGAGAGAGAAAAGCTGCTATAAAACTAATTATTAAGTCTGCCTCTTGACTCTAAATTTACAAATTTACGCATACAAATCCAAATTCATTCCATGTAAAATATAAATGCAAATGGAGGTTGAATTTGTATTTGTATTTCTATTTGTATTTGCGTGTATCTGTATTTCCAAGGGCGGAAACGGCAGAAAAAGACGAATGGAGATTGTAGATTCCTCAGGATTTATACATCTTTTTGCATAAATTTGGAGATACATAGATACAATATACAGTACGTTTTGCCATCCACATTCACATTCTCATTGGAACTGCCGTCAAAAAGTCTCAATGACCTACGTGTTTTGTCTGTTGAATATTGAGTTTGGAGTTTGGATTTGGATTTGGAGTTTTGAAGTCATATGAAACTGTTTGTCTTTGTCTTTTGTCTTTTATCTTTTGTATTTTGTCTGTCTGTCCGTCACTTGAGAAACTTGTCTATTCATTTATTCAGCATTCAGCATTCAAGATGGAAATTATAAGGAAGACGAGTGAAATGAAATGAATAAAATGGAACCGAGTCATTTCAGTTCAAAGTTGATGATCCTGCGACTACTACTGATTACTGATTACTGATTACTGATACACAGTATTTCAACAATCATCAACATGAACACTAATGTTGACATTGGCAATGAAAAGCAGTCAACATCCTGCTTTCCTTCTTTTTACGTCCAGGCTCTAGAGTTTAGAGTCTAGATTCTAGATTCTAGGTTCTAGATTCTAGATAACGTTGATTATTTAGCTCCGCACTTCCAGGTTCAAGGTTCGAGGAATGCTTGCAAATGTTGTCTAATTAAAACCTAAAATCTTGTTCCTCCATTTCCTTATCGTATGATCGTCAATAAAAATTGACAACTGACAATGACAATGTTGCTGTTTTCCCTGAACAAGTTTTTAGGCAATTTTTATCCTTGTGTTTTGTAGCCAGCATGAAAATAGGATAACGGATAACGGATAATAATAAAAACAAGTGAATCAAAACCCATTTCATTTTACATTTAGCCATACACCGTACATTTTCAATTAAAATGCCAATGCTAAAAGTTTGTGTTTTGTGTAATCCTCTCTGTGTGTAGTAACACATAATATTAAATATTGCGATTGACTTTTCATTTAAATCCCTTGGAGCTTGGAATTACCATAAAACTCTAAACTCAAAACTCTTAGCTCAAAACTGATTTTGTAGAATCGAGTTGTATAAATTATCAAGTTTGTAGTTTACCGTTCACCGACTGTCAAAATATCTATTATATACAAAGAATAATGAGCTATTGATTGTTGTACCTTGTTCATTGTTCATTGTTCAACGTAGACTGTAGATTGCGCATAGTTTGCAAATCACTTTTGGTACAAAAACTCAGTTTGGCAGTTTTAATCCAAATTTGATCCAGGTTTTAGAATTATCCATTTGTAAATATTGACTTGAAAGTAAAGCAGAAAACAGAAATAGGGGTAGCAAATAAGGAATAAGAGCTAAAGTTGTCGTTGTCGTTGTCGTTGAACGCTAAATACTCTAGTCATTACAGTTTTCAATACATTACACTTTACGCTGTACAAAACGAAATAAAAGTGTTCAAAATCACCCGTGGAAAGTGTAGAAAATGGACAATACAGATAGACACTAGTTTTATAAATGAGTTTGTCAGGTTGTATCTCATGAATAGAAATTTTATATTTTCCTCTTCAGATCCCAAATTTTAATCAAGTACCCAAATCCACAGAGTACAATGTACAATGTACAGTGCACAGTCTTCAATCTTCAATGTAATGGAAATGAGATTGTCTCTACTTTTTCAGCTCTTGACGCTCTACTCTGAACAGAATAGAAACAGAAGAAGAAATACATTTAATTCCTTGGTACAGATACAGTATACAGTTATACACAAATGAAGATAAAGGTTCTCTTATTTTCAATTGTACAGGTGCTCACGTTGTCAGTAAGTGCACTCGTAAGTGAACTCATGGAATCAGTGGGATTTTATTTTGAACCTAAATAGTATATAATGCTGCAAGTCAAAAAGTCAAAGTTATACAACTTTTCAAGGAAAGCAAATGATCATGAACAATATGAAAATTATTCATAAGTCATTAATTCAGTGTTGATATATTTTCCCATAATAAAATCACAAAAGGAATACTATTGACTCTGTTGATTCAAGATTCAAGATGGTGAATGACAAATCAGTATTTATTCAGACTAAGATTGGAGTTGGAGTTTTTACTCAACTCATTGTAATAAATCTTTCACTGCTATTCTCGAGTCTTGAGTCTTGAGTATAATGTCATAAACATAAGTTAATATAAGTCTTGAGTCTTGAGTCTCAAAAGGATACGTTTCAACGAGTTAATTAAATATTCAAATATTCAATGTGAATTTCTAAAAAAATCGGGTTTTAGGTTCTAGGTTCTAGAGGTGATTGGATATTGGATCTTAAATATGGAATTGGAATGTAATCATGTAATTTGACAGACTTGAACTTTGAACGAGTAGGGACTAAAAACCCCCAACAGACCGGTATTCATTGGAAATTTAGCTAATCACTAATCCTTGATTTTGATTTTCCAAGGAGTGAAATTAAACATTTTTCCGGTACTTTCCGGTACATTTCTTGTGATTAAATCTAGTTTTAGAGCTGCTCTAGTGTCTAGTGTCAAGTGTCAATATTCATAGATAATACAAGACATTTAATTTCAAAATTAGCTCCTCTTTTTTTAGTTCAAAATACACAACATGTTCGTATTGAGAAAAAAAACATGAGATGACATTTTCCGGGCTTCTCTCTCTCTCTCTCTCTGTGTGTGTGTGTGTCTTTAATAATATTTCTAAAAGTTATAAACGGGGGTTGACTTTGGCTTTAAATCCCTTGGTGGAGCACATGGTAGTTTTGAACGAGCTAATACCTTGGACGCGTTATATTATATTACTTTACATTTCTTTGAATGGTTTTAGAAAGAAAGACAAGAAGACGAGGAGGAGAAAATCTCGGTAGGTTTTTTGATTTAGGTTTCCTTTCCTTTTTCTACACAATCCAAATCCAAATCCAACTTCAACTAGAATCCTCAACTCAGCTCAGCTCAGCTCAATTCAGCACTCAGCAGTCAACACTCAACAGTCAATAGTGATGGAGATTTCTCTTGGAGCTGGGATCTTAGTTCCTGGAATTTTACACATGTAGGGACATTGAAAGAGAGAGAGAGTGAGTGGGTTGACTACTGTTGGTGCTGATGATAATGATGATGATGATGATGACGGCGGTGGTTCTTTCTTTCAAATAAAATTAATTTGAAAGAAGTCTAAAATCCAAATGAGAAATCAAGAGTTCCTTCCTTCACAATTTACAAGTGTGTCAAAGGATTTCCACCACTTTCACTTTCCCTCTATCCCTCACATCACATCCTCACATCCGTCGGTATTCTCTCTCTCTCTCTCTCTCTCCTCTTTTTGCACAGGCATATTGAAATGTTCAACTCAAAACTCAACCTTCAAATGACTTTGGATTGACGAGGATTTGTTCAAATGTCTCTATAGAAATTTCTCTTTATACTTTATACATTTGAGGCTCTTGTGGCTTTCCTTTCTCTTTTGTAAATTTGAATTCGAATCCGAATCCGACTTGGTGGTTGACTTGGATTCTTGGATTCAATTGGATTCAAATGTGCGGACAAATATTAGACACTAGACACTGAGCTCTGGATTGTGGATTGTGGATATCTCATGTGGATTGATGCATACAGAGAGAGACTTGTGTAATGTGTAGGTCTAAATCCCATGTAATTAAAACCTGCCGTTGAGAATTTCAAAGCTTTAATTTCAACTCAAACTCCAATTCCAATGAGCAGCTAGTTTACTTGAGATTTGAGATCACTCATTTCCTTTTCATTCCTTCCACATCTAAAGCCAAAGCCAAAGCCAAAGCCAAAGCGGAAGGACGGGAAAGTAGAAGAAAAGGAGAAGGCGGAGGCCGAGAATTTTACCCAGAATTTCCATGTACATTGTATTTGGAAGTGGTCTCCTCAAGTAGGAGTCCCAATCCGAATCCAAGTGAGTCCACTGTCTCTCAACTGAAACTGAAACTGAAGCTGACTAGAGAAATGAGTAGAGAAATGAGGAGAAATGAGAGGCTACGGACTCGAGGTTCATTTATTGAACGCTTGAATTAACCATGAGGAATGTGTAATAAGGGAAAGGAAAGAGGATGAGCTCTTTCTCACTCTCACAACTCACAAGGAGAAGAGACAAGTAAGGAGTCTCAGTTTCAGTGACCGATGATCCAACAGGATCATCCCGTACTTTGTACATACTACATGCATCTACATATTTCTCCGTCCTTCTCTTCCTCTTTCAGTGCTCAGTGGTGTCAAAGCGACATTTGAGAGAAGTTGAGAGCCCAGAGACGGCTTCTTCTTCATCTCATCCTCCTTCGTCCTCTCGTCTCTTCTCATTTCATCTCATCCTACACATAATCTTGCCACTTTCCTCCTCTCTCCCTTCTCTACTCTTTTATTCTCTTTTCCCTTTCCTCTCAAATAGGAAATAGAGACGTGGAAACTAATTAAAATTTCTGTCCGTCCACCATCCACCATTCGCCACTATCATCATCATCATTGTCAAGTACAAATCATCTTTTCTTCCTGAAAGATCCAGCTTATTTCCAGCTACTCATTCCGTCTACTTTTACATTCCTGGAATCTGATGAATATTTGCTATGTATATTTGTTTGATGACAGTTTCATTTGGATCCATTTTAAATTCCCAGGATTTGACTTGGAACTTGGGACGGTTGAAAAATTCTGGAATTCTGAACTTCTGGACTTGTAGACTCCTCTCAAATTTCCAATCAATTCAAACCTAATGTATCTTCTTCACAACTCGATTGTCTAGTGTCTACTACCTACGGCTAATTTAAAATTTCTGTCGCTCATCAAAGATCAATGATCAATTCGCATGGCGTTTGAAACTTGACGATTGACAGTTGACGACTGACGATGAATGGAATAGTCCGAAATAAAATTAGACGAGATGGGAAAATTTAAAAAATTGAGTAAATAAATCGATGGAAAAATTCAAGATATTTTTCTGTAGAATGTGGAATGAGATTGAAATTAGCAGGAAATTTTCACTTGGAAAATATATAACGAGAAGAAGCAGGTCAAAAACTTGGGCTGAGAAATTGGTGAGTGGAAGCTCGAGCTGAAGATTCTAAGTCTTTTATAAGAACACCAGCACCAGCACCAACATGAACAATGAACAACCAACGACCAGGAGCAAGCACAACTCAAGACTCAAAACCCAACTCAAGTTGGTATTAGTACGTCCCTCTATTTTTTCCTTGGGGAATTAGGTGCACAGCAAACGTTTAGACGAGCTCAACTCCTCTCGCCCCAACAACGATCTAGAATCGAGGATCGAGGATCGAGAGACATAGACAAATGCTTCAAGTTCCAATTCAGTACAGCTCTTCTCTTCCTTTACCACCAAATAGTCATTACCACCACCATTTTTTTCCGGATAATGGGGAAAAAAGGAATCACATTTTGCCACTGAAAAAATTGAATGCAAATTGAAATTTATCCAGACTTGTACATTCTTCATTCTACATACATGCAGTAAGTAGGCGTGCATTAGCTCAAAAAATCAACTTGCACACTTTCCTCCGTTTTGTTTCGTTTCCTTTTTCCCTCCCAGAACTTTAATGCATATTGATATCGATATTTTGATACAATACGTATTAGGCTAACGAGAGTTGTTTCTTCTTTGTTGGATCAAGAATCAAGAATCAAGAAACAAGGACAATGATAAGGATAATGGTACAGTGATTAAAAAAATAAGACAAAAAAGCCTCCACTTGCAAACCACTTTCTTTTGCTCGTTTAAGAATTACTCTTTGGTTTTCCGTTGACTGTGCAATATAGAAATCAGTGGGTTTGTTAATGCATTTTCTATATTTTCTCTACACAACAAACTTGACTCTACATTCTACATTCTAGATTCTAGAGTACAAAATCCGGAGCAGACATTGTAGATTTTAGTTTGAAATCGGGTGTAAAATCAAGAATCAAGACGGTTATTAATTCACAAGAATAATGTAAAAAGCTCGGATTTCTCCGCATTGATCCCTTGATTCGTTCATTCATTCTCAAGTCTCAAGTCATTCAGAAGACAGACTGGATAAAATGCAAACTGTATGCTGACGATTGTACACTGAACATACAGATGCTTGGCTCTTGGCGATGTTGTAAGTGACTTGAAGAAGAACTAGGAGCCAGAGCCAGAGTTTGAATGTGAGTTTGAGACTCAAGTGGTGTGGTGTGGTTAATGGATATTGACAAACTGTTTTACACCGACAGCATATTTAATCTTTGCAGATTAGACATTTACTAAAAGAACGCTAATGCAAATTGACATTGTGCTCTCTCACTCGTCACATTCTGCTTCCTCCTCTTCTTTCTTTCATTCCTCCTCCTTCATTCCCATTGTTTGTTAGAGACTTGAAACTTGAAACTCTTTGATTTCCCTTTATTTTTCTCTCATCATGCCACTCCATTCCCAATATCTCCCAGTATTTCCCGCTCAAACTAAAGGGTACAGCTAAAGTTTACCATGATAAAATTTGTAAGAGATGCTGAGGGATCGAAAAGTTTACTTGGGAATTTAAAAAGTTTGCTTTGTTCATTGGTTGGTTGGCTGACTGCCTGACTGGCTGTTTGACTGGAGGAAATGGAAACGTGTAGGATTAATGTCTACAAATACCAACACAAATACAAATAATAATGCTAATGCTAAAGTTAAGACTAATGCTAATGCTAATGCTAATGAATGCATTATGGAGTATGGACAAATTTTTCCCCGTTTCTTTTATTCTCTGGATTCTCTGGATTCTCTAGATTCTCTAGATTCTAGATTCTAGATTCTAGATTCTCTGCCAATGAGCCAATGAGAATAGATCCAGTTGAATTTTTTAAAAGGAAATTTATGTAGTTAGAGAGGGGAAATTTTGATGTTGTTTTGAGTTTTGAGTCTAGTCGAGTTGAGAGTTGTGAGTGGATTTGAATGTGGGAAATGAGAATTGAGTCAATCATTTAGTCAGGGAGTGGAAATTAGTGAGTTGACTTGTGTGGACAAATAAGGAACAGAACGGAGGACAGAGAACAGTCATGAGTGGAGCAAGCATGTTGGTTATTGTGCACTCGGATACTTATGTAACATGGTCTAAGATGGACTCCATTATTTAATGAAGTTGATGGAGAGGAGAGGAGATTGTATTAAAAAACTTGTGTGTGTGTGTTTGTGTGTGGCTCGCAAGTCGTAACTCGTAATATTTATTTAATTCTGTGTATTTTTTCGAATGGTTGTTCATTGTGCATACAGAAATATGCACACAACACACAACACACAACACATAATACACAATAGAGGATATTCATAAAATATAGTGATTAAAAAATCAGTGGAGGATGAATTGAGTGTTTAACCAGTGTCTAGTATACTAGTATCTGACTGCATAATACCTTATGCACTATCTGTATATCGTGTATTGTTTAGTGTATCTGGGTGAGAAATTGTAATAAGGATTAGGCGCATATTAGAAACTTGGTGTGCATGTAGAATGTAGAATGTAGAGTGTAGAGTGTACGACATGGAGGAAAATGGAGTCGTATTTAACAGATGAACACAAAAGCAGAGTAACAGAGTCTAGTCTCGAGTCTCTCGCCATGTCTTGAGTCTAAAGTATAATAGTAATTCATGAACATGGAGCTGAGAGAAAGAGAGTGAGAGAGAATGAGAATGAGAAAAGGGTGGGGATGGAGAATTAAAGCCGCAAATGCAAAAACCATGCCTTGTTAGTTATACTTTGTTGCTCATCACGCGTCACGCCTAATATATTGATGCATTATTAATAATGGAATGGAATGGATTGCATCCAGCCAGCACACACACACACAACACACTGCACACGGCTCAGAGTCACCACCCAGTCAGCCTCAGCCTCAGCCACAGCCACAGAGAAATAGAACAAGATGATTCCACCGGCGTGTAGATTATTAATTTCATGAGTGACTCCTCATCTGGATTAAATCACCTCCTCAACTCAAGTCAGCTCAGCTCAACTCACTTCTCATTTTATGCATCCTGAGCAAAGACAACTCACAACTTACACTACAAACTCTCTCACAAAGCAGACGAGAGTCGAGAACAAAACGAAATCAAATCAGCTTGTCCAACGTAAAATGTACAATGCACAACCTGCATACATAATACATACGCCAATAAACCTTGCCTGTGTAAAATGAATCACGGACAAACATGATGCACACTGTACACTGTACACTGAACACATTGATATAATCCATATTTAATATTGAATGTAAATGTACATTACATATTCTGGATTCTGGCGCACACATCACATAAATTAAGTATTAAGTACAAAATTCCAAGTTTTAGCCCTTTCTTTCCCGTCTTCATTTCAAGTCAGATCCATCTCAGCACCATCTTTGATCTTTTCATTTTTAAACTCGTCAAATGGTCTGTCCTCCAAATGTGCAAACAAACCACAAACCACAAACTACTGAATTCACCTAGCTCCAATTAATGTAAAATTCCATTAACTTGTCAACGAATGTTTAATCCATTCCATTTCTATGACTATTATTATTTACTCCGACTGACCTCTAGGAGGAAGAGTTGTCACTTTAATTCGTCTACTTTTACTTGTAGCATCTAAAATTGTGGAATGGAAATGCATAAAAAATGATATAAAAAATTGCTGCTCTATTTGTATTTTGTATTCCAGTCAGGAAGAACCCTTGCGGTAATCTGAGGAACGCGATCCAAAGGGCCCTTTGCTCCTGTTTAGACTTTCCTTTCAGTACCCTCCCCTTCAATTCAATTCACTCCACTCTACTCGCTCTACTCGCTTCTCGCAGTCAGCCTGTGCACTGTGCACTAACGATGTGATTCAGCACTCAGTATTTCAGTATTCAGAGCTATTTACTATTTGTAAAACATTTCTAGCTGCTCAGATTATCCATGTACATTGTACAATGTACATTTTATCTGTGTATGCAAATGCAGTATGATTATGATAATTTAGAGATACTGAGAGACTGACGGACAAAAGACACCACAAACAGAGACTCATACTCAGACTTAAACAGACAAAATTACGTATTCAAAACAGCACTGTAATAATCATGTAATTCGGAATTTTGAATGGATTGGAACTTTGTTACCTTTCTGTTTTTTTGTTTATACAAATAATAAACAGTAAACATTTGGATTTGGCATTTGGCAGGGGGAATTGACAAAAAAAAATGTTTAGTTTGTACTTTGTATTTTATTCATTTGTAAAGGAAGAACATGAATGATACACAATACAGAAGCAGAAGCAGAATCATAATACGAATACGAATGTCTGTATAAAAAAACAAAAACTTTTCTTTATTTATTTATTTACTTGTCTGTTTGCTATCTAAGTTTTTTACAATTTACCATTTACGGGTTTTTGTCATTTGCTTCTTTTCTCTTGGAGTGTGCAATGGATCTGTGCATACGTGCGTGATGTGATGCCTTGGTCCTTGGTCCTTGTACAAATTTTGTATGCATGTACAATGTACAATGGACATGATTACATCCTCATTATCCTCTTTGTACTTGACTGTGATGAATTATGAATTAATTAACGAGCTTGACCTTTCCTTTATTCAAATATTCAAATATTCAACTGTGCTGCTAGATTTGTGATTTTAAATGTCAAAATAGTCACCACAAAACACTTTTTCTCCCCACTCTGCTTTTTAATTACTTTTTTCACTTTGATTTCATGTTTTGATGTTTGATGAATTAGTTTGAATTACCATAGTTTTTGAAAAAAGTTACAGACAGTTTGTATTTGACATCTTTTGCTTTTACTTGTGTTGCAACGTGCAATATGTAATGAAATGAAAAGGAGATAAAATGATCTGGCTGTAAAAGATGGGAATGGGTCTCAAAAACTGAAACTGAGCAAAGGAAATCAAAGATAAAATGATCATGGTAATTACAGATATTTTATAAACGCGAGACAAGGTTGAGAAAAAGCTGATGTGATGAAGAACGAGCTTGCTACAAGATGTAAAGAAAGAAACAGAAACAGAATCGAATCAGTTTCAAACAGTGAAAGAAAGGGGAAAAGAAGACAGAAAAAATTGAAGATAAAATGCTGCATTATCAAACGAATAACCAATGAGTGAAATTCAAACTTCAAAATTCGAAACAGGGAGAAAATATTCAACATTAATTCATCTGAACACCAAGTTCAAAATAATGGTAGACATTGCATCAGAGTGCAATCTTGAAAGATGCATCAATCAATATTGCCCATTATACAAATATCAGTATTGTTTCTGCCTTCTGTCTCATCCACAATCTTGTCTCTTGTCTGTATGGGTATTTTTGTGTATCGTAGTTAGTTATGTCAAGTGTAGTTAAAATGAGGGAAGAGAAATAGAAAGGAAAGAGTCAAGAGTAAAGAGTACAAAGTAAAGACAGAAGCCAACAGAAGAATAAGAAGAAAAAGAGACGGAGACAAGGACGAGGAAGAGAAAACAAGTATCTGATGTCGTGTAGGAGAGCGTCAATCTAAACAAATGTCATGTTATCACAGACTCTGAGAACAAAAGAACAACAGAAGACAACATGTACCAAATATAGGGATGTAGGATATAGCACGAGGAATTCAGATACATTCAACCATGTCTCGAGTCTCGAGTCTCCAGTTTCACTTTCAATTGTTTCTCTTTTCTCCGGTTTTCTTGGTCCTTTTCCTTTTCTCTGACTTTCTCCTTCTTCTCTTTTTGATGGTTGATGTGAGGAAGGGTCACAGAGTTGGTCTGAAACTTGTACTCGTTACTTAGCTCTGTGTACAGATCTGTTGGCATGGCATGGAATCTTACACTCTACACTCTACAATCTACACATATGCTCCCATGTTCAATGTTCAATCTTCATGTTCATTCTCATCTTCTCCATCTCCCTTTGCTACCATATTTACTACAGTATGTACAGTGTACAGTGTACAAAATGTACAGTGTACAGTCACACTGAACAAGAAGGATGTCTCTTCCTTGTTCTACATATTCCAACTCTGTTACTCTCTTGTTTTTCTATTTAACTCTTCCCTAAAACTACATCAACATCAACATCAATATCAGCACCAGCACCAACAGCTAGACTAAAATAGATATAGAGACAGACAGACGTATCACTTTCACCCTCTATTTTGTATCTTGTATCTTGCTTATCATATACATTAGAAACTAGACAAAAGACAGTAGATACTACAAGTTAGCAACTAGAAACTACAAGTTAGCAACTAGAAACTACAAGTTAGAAGCTAGACACTCACAGATGCACATTACAAAATAAATGGAATGACGGGAGCCCAAAAGTCATGAAAAAGTCAATATCTTGTACACTGTACATTATCCTACATTCTAGATTCTAGATTCTGGATTTTAGATTCTGGATTTTAGATTCTAGATTCTGGATACATATGTGAAAGGAGAAATTGACAATGGATTTTATACAGACAGAAGAGAAAGACATGCATAAACACTGCACACATGTATAATGTACAATGTACATTGAAAACTCTAGTAGTTTAGACTTGATATGTGCGTATCATTTGAGCATAAGTTTGACGAGAGAATGAGAGAGAGAGTAAAAAACTTGGATGGAAATGGCAGCTCAGCTCAGTTGAGTTCAGCTCAGTTGTGACAAGAACAAGGCGAGGTACATTACAAAAGGCATTTAATTTTAGGGAAGGGAAAAGAGCAAAAGAGAGAGAGAAGAGATATCATTGCCATCAGAGTTTTCCCAGTTTTCCCAGTTCCGAGTTTGGAGTTTTGGGTGTAGAACGGGAAAGAAAAGAATAGACGAAAATGAAAGGAAAGGATAGAATGGAATGGAATAGAATGTACAGGATACAGAGATAGATGGAAATAGACAGAGAGAGTGCGAGTGATAGTGATAGTGAGAGTGAGTAAAAGAACGGGACCCTTTTGTTCTAATGAGATTAGATCTGTTCTTTGCGCAGACGAGAGAGCGGAGAGACGGGAGCCGACGACTTTCATTAGTTCATTTCAACCTCTTCTTCTCCTTCTTCCTCCTTGATGATGATAATGATGATGGCCATGCCCGTTTCGTTACCCGTTTCCTTTCTCTCACTCTCTCCTTCCAATTTAGAGATAGTCTACACTCTACATCCTACACTGTACATTCTACAATGGCGGCAGCACAAACCCGAAACTACACAGAGTCAAGATACAGATAATAGTACACATAATATAATATAATATAATATAATAGAAGCGATAGTCTAAGTGCTAAAATGTGTGTAGTGTGTAGTGTGTATGGTAGTAGCTATGGAAAAAACCTGTATAGCACATTCTACATTCTCCCTCTTTCCCTTTTTCTTATAATGACTGTCTACTGTCTACTGTCTACAGACTAGAGTCTAGAATCTAGAGTCTAGAGTGGAGCCTTAATATGTTTCATTCTTTTTCTCTGTGTATGAACATGTTCATGTGTGTAGATAGTAGATATCATTGAGATGGGTTGGAATATAAGAGGATGCGAGTAGAGAGTAGAGAGTAGAGAGTAGAGCGTATGAAAGTTGGAAAGAGAAGGAGGATCCAGGATCCTCCACTTGGACAATAATTTAAAGTTATTGCAAGATCACTTGTGTGCCCATGGTAAAAGCTTTCCTTTTCCCTATCATCCGCACCAAAAGCGACATGAGATGATAACAAATTAAACGAACAAGTTCCACCTTCCCTTCTCTCTCTCACTCTCTCTCTCTCTCATTCCCTTTCTTTCTCCATTCCAGTGTACTTTCTTCTTCTTCCTCTACGTCTTCTTCTTGGTCTTGCTCTCCTTATTTTTCGTCTTTGGTGGAAAAAGTTTTTTCTACACTGGAAACTCGAATTTCTCCTTCCACTAACAAAATTCACCAAAAGAGTAAAGAGTAAAGTATAAAGAGAAAGGACAAAGACAAGAGTAAACGGATAAAAGAAGAAAAAGAGTCTGGAGTTTGGAGTTTGGAGCATCTTTTATTAAGTCTAGATTCTAGATTCTAAGATCTAGAATCTAGAAGAAAAGAATGAGGATGAAAATATACATTTGGAATATGTATTATGAATACACTGGATGTGGATCAATGAATAGACCTTTCTTTTTTCTATATCAAAGTTTTGTAGCCACAGCATAAAAGAAATTTAGAGAATGGAAAATAGAATATAGAATAATATCTATGAGGGACCATCATCATCACCACACTTTTGTCCTTTTTCAAACTAAAATCAAACCACAAACCACCCTCATCCAAAATCCAAAATCCACAATCCACAGCCAACCCAAACCAAAAGAATTCATTCCATTAGTTTTTAGTTTTTTCTTCTTTCCCGAACCACAGAAAAATTATCAAGGCCAAAACTCATCCATCCACTTTTTCCTTTTTTCCTTTATCAAATTGAATGAATAATTAAAGTTCTTTTGTCACAAGACAAGGCAAAGAAAAGAGGAGAAAATGAAAAAACTTTGATTTTCTACCAAGAACTCGAGTTTTTTATGGCACATGAAAAACTTTTCATTTTGTTCTTGATCTTGATCAAGTATCAAGTATCAAGTTACATTTTAATTTTTTAATTTTACTTGGTCGTGAATCAAATTGTTGTTTTTATTTTTATGATCCTCGTCATTTTAAGCGTCATTTTATTATTATTTTTTAAAGAAAGAGAAAAGCGTTTAGTTAACTTTGTAGGGAAAATGGCTGGAAATTTGAATTATGCAATTTCATTAGTAGATACTAGATACTAGATTCTAGTTTCTAGATACAGATCTGCATTTGTGTGTCGTTTGTCGCGTATCATAAAGAAAATGTTGTTAATTTGCATATGTAGTCTTTAGTCTCTAGTATTTTTTGTGTATTTTGTGTATAAAAACCTGTTCCACAGGGTAAATTTTTCATGGTACGTAAAATTTTAGTACATGATGAAAAATTCAAATAAATATCAAGATTAGGAGACTAAAAAACGGGGAACCATGTGGAAAATTAGAGTGGGATGCACAACGTACGGTGCAGATAGGCCGCTGTACACATTTTATTTTTAATTTTGAAAAGTATTTGCATGAGAGACACGCGTAATTTTTCTCTGTAGACCTCATTAAAGTTAATGTCATGTCGTTGTCCTGTAATGAAGACGATGACGATGTAGTCTCGAGTCTAGTACTGGCAACTGGCAACGTGTACGTTGGTTGTAAAAGCAAGTAAAAGAATTCTCGGCTTGACTTGGCTTGGCTTGGCTCATACGTTAGCGTTAGTTTTGGAGCTGGAGTTGGAATTGGAATTAGAATTAGAATTAGAAAATATCTACAACATGTGCACATACTTTCCACTTATATTCATTACAAACACGCACATATGCACACTGTACATTGTACATATAAAATAGAACATTGTGCATGGAAATATAGGATATGCGACGTATGCAAATTATGTAGACGGCATAGACTTTTAGAGGGACATGAGATAATATTATGGTAAATTAGATTTTCTTTATTAAAGTCTACCTTATTAATATGGGGAAAAATTGTTGTTCGTGATGGTGGCTTTGGCTGTGTACAGCTCCAGCTCCAACTCCAGCTCAAGGTTCCAGTTCCAGCGATAGCTCATTCTCCTACTTATGATCATGCTTATGCTTATGCATAAAGGAAGAAAACTAGAGAGAGAGAGAGGAGCAATTCCATCTTCATCTCCATGTTCATCTCCAGGTGGAGACCATCAAGAGAGAAATTTCAATTTGCATATTTGCATATAAATGAAGAAATTTCTCTGGGCAAAGGAAAAGAAAGAAAGAAGGAGAGAAAGGAGTGAGGAAAGGGCACAAGTGTTTTCATAAGAACATTAAAAGGCAAGATATTCAAGATATTCAAACTTATGCATGCTCATCTCCTCTCCCTTTCTTCACTCTTTACTCTTTACTCTTTACTCTTTACTCTTCATTCTTCATGTAGATATTAGCAGAGGGCAGAGGGAGAGCAGCGGTGAGCAGAGAATGGAGAATGGACTATCAAGTATGTATCATGTGAGTACAGTCAACTGTATATAATATATAATATATACTATAGCTTGTACCGTATGCACAGAGGAGGATGGAGGAAGACGGAGGAGAAAAGACCGTGTGTGGCTTCGTTTGGTTTGGTTACCCCATGTTGTCCTCGTACTTTTCCTCGATCATGTTCGTATTGGTTTGACTCTATGTTCTATGTACTTTCCTTGGTTTGGTTTGGTTTGGTTTGGGTGGTGAATATTTCTACCATTCCACATTAGATTAGACCATAATATAATATAATAGAAAAGATACATTTATCAATCCATTTGATCAAAGTCCATCCATATTCATATATTCATATTCAAACAAGAATTAACGCTGCAGTAGAGAACAGAAGATAAAGAAGAAGAAAATACAGCCACAACGTTGCATAATATAATTTTTATACACGGCCGTATACATTTATCCTCTCAAGTCGGTGTAAGAGAAAGTCATAGGCAGAGACATTCACCCAGAAATATAAAGCTACTGATTGTAAGTACTGAGACGGAAACCAAAACCAAAACCCACACCCACACCCATATCAAATAAAGACAGAGGACAAAGAAAAAGGAGCGGGAGTATGAAAATCAAATGTGCAAAAATTTATTCCCTTGTTTAATATTCACTTTGTAGTTAAAAAATGAAGAGGCGGTGGCTGTAGTCGTAGATGTGGTGGTGCTGGTGGGAGAGTGTATGACTATATGACTATATGAGTATGAGTTTAGTATGAGTATTTGTATGATGATTTGACGAGAAAGGCAGACTATTTTGTGTTGGGCTTGTCCCTTTGTCCCTAATGTGCAATGTAACTAATGGAAAGGAATAAGAATTTGAATATCTCATATCAGAAGATGGCCCGCCATTATCTCAAATAAGACTCATAAAACTTTCCAACCAACAACCGACAACAAAGCTCAATCTCAAGCTCAAGAAAGTTGATAAAACTCTGTAGAATGTAGAATTTAGAATTTAGAATATAGAAGGAGCTGGCACTGGAACTGGAAAACAGGATTGCTTTAATAAGGACTCATAATGTACGCGCCTATCATTCCCCTCATGAAATATCGGTTTACTATGCAAATGTACACCTAGTTTCTAGTTTCTAGTTTCCTCGTCCTCTTTTTCTCGCGGGCAAATTCATCCATCCGTTCGTCCAACCATCATTTCAATATGCATGTACAATTTACATGTGCAGTGTACTTTATAATCCAACTACAGCTACATGCAACATTTTTACTCCATATTACATGCACATTATACAGCTTGGATGATTTTTACAAAAGAAGAATGGAAAAAATGATGCAATCTATAATTTTCCATCTCAGTTTTTTCTCTGTACTCGGACTAGCGCGTACAAAATACAAAAGAGAATAGTATTTTCCGTTTCTCCAGTCTCGAGTCTCGAGTCCAAGTTAATTTACAGTGACTTGCGGCTCTTTTATTATTATTATAATAATTTATAATACAATATTTCAAGCTATCATGTATCTATTATAATTTATAATTTCAGCCTGATCTGGATATGGATTATCCATCTAAAAAATTTAAATTGAAGAAAGGAAAATGAATTTTAAATTAAAGTGCACAATTTTTATCCATTTTTTGAATTTTGAATTGACCCAGGAAAATAAAAATAATAATTATTTTTAACATTAACTTGTTTTTTATTATGCGGTTGAGTTGAGGTTGATGTTTCAAGTTTTTATTTAGCTAATTTGTTACAAGTAAATAAAAACGGGGTACTTTTCCATTTTATTCAAGCCCGTGTAAATAATATGACAAAAAATCAGTTTTATAAAGCTAAGAGCTTGTGTCATTCCAACCAAACTCCAAAGCTTGTCAACAAGTACAAATTAAACACTTTAGGACAACAATCAAGGACAAGAAAGTACACATCTATTTATGAACATAATATCAGTAGTTGTGGATTTTGACAAGGAAGAAATTTCTCCTCTTGTGTACTCGATATTCTGTATCTGGACAAATGTATTTGAATTCTGTATTTTGTAGTTTGTAGTTTGCCTTTCACTTTCCTTTTGTGGTCCTGTGATTTTGTTATCAAGAGGGAAAAGAGGAAGAAAAGTAGTTTAAATGGGCTGATTTCCCATTCCAACACAACACAAATACGACAAATACTTATACACACATTTATATTGACTGCCCTTTGCAAAAAACGGGTTGTTTACACAACTGGAAATGGAAATGGAGCTGCAAGTTGGAAGTTGGGAGTTGGACGAGAGAGAGAGAGAGGGGACATAATTGATAATCCAGTCGAATGGACATGGCTAGAGCAGAACCAACCATAAATAGCCATTTGGAAGGAGGACATGGAGCTCTCGTAAAACTCAATAAAATATTTCAAAAGCAGAAGTTGAATTCCACTCATACACACACTTTTATACTTTTATACTTTCCACATCCACACAATAAACAGACCTACATCCATGTCCTGTGTGTTGTGTTGTATGTGTAATGGAAATATGTAGAGACTAGAGACAGACACATTACAGATTACGACAAGCATGACTACGTACCAACTATGGCTATGACTCCCACAACACATGAGCACATGAACACATGACATATGGATATATCGTGTAATATATGCACGTTAAAAGGGAAAAGGAGACGCAAGTCATAGCTATAGTCTTTTCTTATCGTCATCGTCATCATCATCGTCATCGTCGTCCTAATGGGTTGGAGAGGATGACAAAAAGACCAAGAACCAGAAGACCCAAAAGAAGAAGAAGGAATAGTAAAGCGGACATTGGCGATACATAAAGCATAAAGGGCAATCGCCGATGTTTGAATTCTATATTCTATACTCAATACTCAATACTCAAGGCTCAATACTGAGCCTATTATACACATCTGCAGGAGAAAGGAAATGAAAAGCCATCCTTATGAAAAAATGGAATTCCATCCACCAATTTTTTCTCGCACTTTCTCTCCTTCTCCAGCCTCCAGTCTCCAGTATCCAGTCACTTTAACTTTGATTTTCTTCACAGTCTTCTTATTAAATTTATCCGCTGGGCGATGTATGCATTTTCATAAAAACTGAAACTGGAACTTTCCACTCTCCATCAGGCACTAAGGACTAAAAAACCATGGAAAGAGAAAAACACACACGTTTCCAACCATTAGATTAGATTTTCTAACCTCATTGAATTGGATTGATTATTGATTCCTCTCTTTGCTTTTGATAGTATGTATGAGCAAAATAAGAAAAGTTGAAAATATTATGGAATATAAATGAATTGGCTTTTGAGTTTCGAGATTCGAGATTCAAGGAAAATTTCGTTCTACACATGTATAAAAATCATGCGTTGCAATTTTTTTTGCTTTCTTACTTTCCACTTTGCAGATTTCCGTATTTCTATTCTTATTTGTACTTACATGTTCTGATCGTAAATAATAGGCTGCTGATGACCAGAATCAAAATCAGAACCAGATCCAGAAGCCAACTAAATCCAGACCAAATGAAGAATAAAAACCTCTATATTTATATTGTACAGGAATATACCCGGATAAATACGAACAGCATAACAATAAGAATAATCTGCGTTTGGTCATTTGCTCATATACAAACGGAGCTAGATGCTAGATAAAAGTGAAAATGATTGGAGGTCTGTCCATTGGCATTGGCTACGATTGGTCAGTTATTTTGTCCGCTATTGGTCATGCAATAATTTTTAGCTGTACACTGCACAAACACAATCAGAGAGCGAGAGAGAGACACAAGTTGGAATCCAATCCAAAAATAGGAAACACAAAAACACGGGACGGTCACAAAGAAATTATACAGAGTCAAAACATATGGAATATGGACAGAGTGAGAAACACTACTACAAAAATATCATGGTCATCATCAGCATCATCATTTTCTACATGTATCTTGTTTTAATACTACACGATATGCTTTGGTTAGCTTTTCTCCTGCTTTTTCCTCCGAAAATCCCCATTTTCTAGGAAAATCTCCACGTCTTCTTTTCCATGTGAGAAGAGAGAAAGAGAGGCTATACTATATTTACAGTGTGGTGTATTATTGTATTGTATTTTGTATTTGAGCCCTTTTCTTCATTTTGTTTCATTTCATTTCCTATTACTACAGTTTCTTTCTCCGCTATTGAGTGGTTGAGTGTGTATATTGTATATTGTAGTGTGTATGATATAAAGACTCGGATTTGGATTCGCCTTGGAACTTTGAAATGAATGTGAATGTGAATGTGGACTCGACTCACTACTCACTACTCACATAAGACCACGAACAATGTACACTGAATAAGAATAATAATAATAATATAAAAATAATAATAATGCAGCTAAGTAAGAAAGAGCCGAGTAGCCCTGGTTGGTTTTTCCTTTTTTTCGTGCTGGAAAATTGTATCATGTAAAACTGCATTAGAAGAATCCAGAATCCAGAATCCGGAATACGGATAAAGAAAAAGATGAGGAAAGAGAGGAGAAGAAAAGAAAGGAAAAATCTCTAGAGATATCACCAAGGCTGTTTTACATGTATATGTTTTTGGAAAAGAAGAGAAAGAGAAAAAGATGGTGAGCTTGGCTCTGCTCGTTTTTGGTTGGCATGGCATGGCATGGCATGGCTTGGATTTGAAGGCGAAACAAGTTTGTAATTCCACTAACTCCACTCAAAGAAATTGACAGGGAACTAAATTGCTTTATATTATCTCTTGTGTCTTGTGTCTTGTGTTTTGTCTGCGTACTCGTTTTGTTCTTCTCTCTTTCTCCGTCATCATATGTTTTATTTTTATAACTTTTGTCTCTTTTCCCACTACTTGAGATCACTTACACATTACACATTACATATTACACTTGTGCACAGGACACAGTAAAGAAGAATTCATGCAGATTGTAGATTGTAGATTGTAGACTGTATACGTTGAAATGTAGAATACACAACTTGTTTGCTGTCTTAGCATGTGAAATGGACAGACATAGATTGTACATGTTTGAGAGAGACAAAAGATGTAAGACGTAAGAAATGTCATCCAACTTGAATAAATTGAATATATTAGAATTAGAATTCGAATTAGAATTGCAAGTAGAATTATTCCTCATTAAACATGACTGCATTACGCCCTACTGACAATCTTGAATTCTCCAATCTCCAATGAACACTTTCAATTGTCAATTAAGTCTATATTTAAAATCCCTTCTGTTTCTCTTACTCTTTTTATCTTTGTACTGAGTACTGAATATTGAGAATGGAGTATTGAGTATTGAGGAATGACGCAAATGAGAACGACGAGGGAATAACGGAAAAACGTCAGTCAGTTCCATTCTGATTTGCGTAACAAAAATTCACTAATGAACAATGAATGTGATTGGCTGGCGGACCAATCACAACCATGATTATTGCCGAGGGCAAAACACAAAACTTTTACAGACCAGACTTGACTTTTCCATAACTAATTTTCCTTTGGTTTGGTTTGATTTGGTTTGGTGGGAAAAGTACAATGTAAAATTGACTGTTTAATGTTTAATCTTCAGTATGGTCACAAATAAGGTAAAAGAGGACAAAAATTATTAATATTTTTTGGGAAAAGGCTCCTGGAACTTTTCCACTTTTCCACTTTTAACCTTTGCTCTGTCGTTGTCGAGGAGTAAATGAGATTTGAGATTTGGAAAATGTTGCATCATGTAAATGTGTAAATGTGTAATCTGAAGACATGTATTTATTTGTATCTCTATTTTTTGTAGCTAATAATAATACTAATAATATTGTACATTGTAGATACGGGAAAATACGCAGATATGAGTGTACAATCTACAGTGTACAGTGTACAGGGTAAAAAGTGCATAGGTGAAAAGGTGATATAAAAAATCAGGGAGCCCGAGCCAGAACCAGTGGTAGAGAATGAAAGGAAAAAACTGGATGATATAATAAAGAGACAGATAAAATATGATGAAGGGGTCCCTGGAACAAAATCCATATGCATTTACCATTTACATATCCAACATCTACTTGTTTCCATTTACCAGCGAGAGGAAAAAGGACGGAGCTGAGCTGAGCTGAGTTGATACAAAAGACAGAGAGGAATAGGACCAAGGGCCACCCTTTGATTTGCTAGGGTGTCTCATGTCTCATGTCTATAGAATTTAGAATGTAGAATATAGTCTAATGGACCCTTGTACATTGTGTGTGTATGTACGTATGAAATGAAGAATGAATCGGTGTGCTGGTTGCCCTAGTTTTTTATGACTACCTTTTCCTTCTTTTTTCTCCAACTTCCTTTCTTCCTTCCTTCCTTCCTTCATTCGTTCATATCATAACCACAAAAAATTGCATAATGCACATTAGGAACAGTTTTTATTTTTTATCCAACCATTCACCATTCAATTTTTAGTTGTGAGAGTTGAGATGAAGCCCTTTTTAATTCACCGTTAGATAGAGAATTGACAATATCTAGTTGTATTCTATATTCTGTATTCTGGATCCTTCGATCCTTCGATTCTTCGGTCCATTGCACAACTAACTTTTATACAGATGCAGATACAGACACAGACACAGATTTTCTGCAGAGATACAGAAATATGTACATTGATGGATCCAATCGTGTATTTTTTATTATGAATGCATTTCATTCCCTGATATTCTTTTCAATTTTCAACCCGACGATGAAATAGACACAGACCAACAGACAGACAGAATCAAACTATCAAAAAATGAAATGTATTTCTACTCAATGTTCAATGCTCAATGCTCAATGCTCAATGTTCATGACTCAATATGCGACCCTTGGAACTTGAAAGTATCGTGAATAAAAAAGCAACCTTTCCAATTTTTTATACCGTGTCCTGTGGGTCGTCCCAATCAAAAAATATTTTCTCACGAAATCCAATGGCATCAAATGGAATGGTTAGATCAGATCAGATCTGTCTCCCAAATCGTCCCGGGACATTACACTTCCACCTTTTCATATTCCAATATCCATGCTTCAGTTTCATATTTGTACATTTCAACATTTTAATGCTGCTCAAAGCTCAAAGATCCAACAGGTAAATAAATAACTGTGATACTTTTACATTTTTACTTGGTTTTTAGTGTTCCTTGTCGTTACTGTTTTAAAATTGTGCATTTTATACATTTAATTTGTGTCTTGTGTCTTGAATCTCGTGTTTTGAGTTTCGAGTTTTGAGTTTTGAGTTTCAAGTTTTCTTGTGCCTTGATCTTGTGTTAAAATTTGGAATAATTTGAAAAACTTGAGTCTTTTCAAGGTAAAACAGTTTTTTTTCTGCACCCAGTTTGCGGTTTGTGCTTTGTGTTATGTGGTTATTAGTAATTACAATTTTTTAAACAAAAAAGCCTGTGTACATTGCATTACAAGTTGCAAATGTGGAAGGTGAAATGTGCAAGTTTGGAGTTTCGAATTTGGGGTTTGGAGTTTGGAGTTTGGAGCTTCAAGCTTCAAAATATCACAGTAAATCGTGAGCAAAGTAAAAGTGAGAGTTAAAGTTTCTCCATAATGTTGATTTCATTAGGCTGTGTTTCTGTGTTTTGTGTTTTGTGTATAAAACTAAGAGTTTCTTGAGCTTTCTTTGTTTTTCTAAAAACACACTTCATCTCAAGAAAAGCTCCTTTGAAAACGGCGTAAGAAAACCAAACGGAACAGAAAACAAGCCAAAAACAAATTGAGAATGTGAAGATGAAATGAAAAGATGAAAAGAAGAGGAGGGAAAAGAAGAAAGTAATTAGGATTAAAAGGAGATGGTGAAACCGCATGCGGGATGCGGGGAAGAAATGCACATGGAAAAATGCTATCTAAGCTCTAAGCTTTAAACCTGCGTATAAAACAAATAGGGGCTAATTTGGTTAAAAAGACCTAATTTCCTTCGTATCCTCCCGACTACCGTTTAAACTTCCGAGAGGAGGGAAAGAAAAAACAGAGCGTAATCGAGTCTAGAATATAGAGTTTAGAGAATGGAGTAATGGGAGAAGGAAAGAAGGATGGAGAGATGTAAGACGATAGGAGATTCTAGATTCTAGATTCTGGGTTCTAGAAAATGGGTTTTAGGAGGAGAAAACTAATTACTATATCTAAAGCAGACTGGTTGGTTGTTTGGCTTGTTGAGCCGACAGAAAGCCGGAAACACTTCAATTAAAAAGCTGTCCACGAAGGAAAAATACACAAGAGAAAGGTCCTAAGTTTAAGACAAGTTATTCTCTTGTCTCCTTTCTCTTGTTTTTTCCCTTGCTCCATTCTCCATTCTCCATCTTCATTCCTTGATTCTCTCATTCTCATTCGCATTCTCCTCGTTTGTTGTTTTACAGACGTACACACACATTTAGACTGTCTCTGAGTCTGAGTCTGAGTCTGAGTGTAATATGCCCAAGCCAACGGAGTCTAGACTCTAGAACATACTATTCTTCTATTCTTGTTCGTACTACTGATACTCTCTACGGAAATTACTAAAATTGCCTTGTGACTAGAAAGTAGAGAGTAGAGAGTAGAGAGTAGAAGAACCCATCCACTTGTATTATCTTTCGTTATCTTTGCAAACAATCCAAGTTGTTTTACTCCACATTCTAAATTCCAAATTCTAGAATCTAGATTCTAGATTCTACCAGCTCCATTCTAAAAGGATTGACTCCACTTTCTCTCCTTTTCCCTTGTCTTCTTCTTCTTCTTTATCTACTGTCTTGAGTCTAGTGTCTAGAACAAAGAGTCTAGAGTCTACATATGAGATGACTTGGCTTGGCTTGACTTGGACTCGACAATCTATTTAATCTGGGAAGAGAGAAATAGAAACGTTTAATAGCATCTCCTTGATAAAAATTCTCATTCTCATCTCCAAGTATTTACATGAAAAGTGTACATTGTACAATGTACATGGAGTTTATATACATGAGCCACATTGAAATTTCCGTCTGTTTCATGGTTTTACATTAAGACCGCCTCTTCTCTTTTGTTCTTTCTCCTCCACTCGCTCACTCGCTCATTCACCATCCCATATCCACCATTCACCATTTACGATTACCACGTAGTAATACACACACATACATATAGACATGTAGAGTATAGATTATAGACACATAGAAGTATAGAATATAGAGATGAAGCAAGTCTAAAATAATTCATTTTCCCAAACGACTAATGGAATTGAGCATTTCCCTAAAACAATGCCACTGACTTGTGTGCGAGTGAGTAGAAAGTAGAAACTAAAATAACAACTTCCAACACAACCCTACATTTATTATCTACATTTATTTTTAACAGCTCAGGATTCCCTGCCTTTTAACGTAATTAATCATGACATTAATTATGAATCCCTCTCAAGTTTCAAGTCTCAAGTCTCACGTCTAAAGTACATTAAAGGACATAAAAGTGTATTAGAAAATTAGAAAAGTATTATTTGTTTTTGGAATTAATCAAGTTTACTACAAAACTATGCACATCTTTAGCTACAAAGTTTTCATATAATTTTATAAACTTGTGTTTCAATTTTCATGATATACGATGCAAGTTGAAGATTATATACTAAAATACAGATATTATACAGATATTTGGAGTTTTTAAAATAAACAAGAAAGAGTAAGCCGGGTGTGAATTTAAATTGTAAATGGAAAGCTTGTGAATTGTGAATGAATTAATGATTTTTTATATGTAACAAATAAAATAATACAAATGATTTACTATTCGAGTATTGAGAATTGAGACAATCTCTTTGTACAAAATTGACGCCTCCTTATAAAACTTGTGATTTTATACAGAGGAAATATGAAATATATGATGATGTATCAAATATCAAAGCTCACAATTCAGAACTCTAAACAGTTAGCGGATGGATTCGAGTCACAAGCCACGAGCGTCGGATCAAACTTAGAGTGATAATATGTAAAAAGAAAGAGTAGTAAAGAATAAGAACAACATTGAGAGGATGATGCGGATGGTGCTGATGGGAAGTTTGAATAGGAAAAGAAGGTGCGAGTAGATGAAAGTCCTTTACTTTTTTTCTTGAATGAAAAGTAAACATGAGGATCTTTGTGAATAGACGAAGCGACGAATCGACGCGTCTTGCATCCTTTTACTCGGCTCTTTATCAATTCTCCATACATTTTTTCCATCTCTCTCTTTTCTGTTTTCTTTAGACTTTAGACACGTTGGTTTTTGCATAGTAATGGGTGTTCAATGTTCAATGATCGGTGTTTGGTTTTTGGTGTTGGTTTTTGGTGCTCATGATCATGACAAGATCATCGGCATCTCTGCTGCTTTTTCAATAGATAGTCTTCGACTATCCCAGAACACAAAACACAAAACTGACACCCGAAACAGAAACGGACCAAAAAAACTATAAGAATTCCCAATTCTTCTATTCATCTCCGCACTTTAAACTCTACATTCTACATTCTAAACTCGAAGCACATGTGTAAAGCTGGTTTACATTCTTTATTTTCATTTTGTTCTATTCTCGCTTGTGTCTTGTGTTTTGAGCTCAATTCAGAGACCCAGAGTCAGTTTGAAACTCTGTTGAAACAGAAAACAAAAATGAAAATGAGACGGGAGAAAAAAGAAGGGCTAAAAAGTAGAATGAATGAATGAGAAAGAATGAGAAGGAGAAGCAGCAGTTCTAATAAGAGCACAGTCGTATATATTTTGACACGTAAATTCTAGATTCTGGATGTAGACTGTAGACTGTAGACACACACGCACATGGGGATTTTCATTATGTGAAAAACTTGATGGAGAGGATGAATAGATGAATAGTCATTCCTCCTCTTGTTTTTTTCATCTCCTTTTTTTCTGTCTTTCCTTTTTTTCTTTATCTTCATATCATTCGCATCCTTTTCATGCGTTTTCCGTGGTACGTGCAGTATACAGTACATAGTATAGAGTGAAAAAGTGTATGCATTACTATAGAATATAGAATGTTGAATAAATGTGGTGTGGAGACAAATTGTACAATGTACATAGTACACGTTGTGTTCATCCAGGTCCAGATCCTCGCATCTTTTTATCTCTTTATCCTATAGTGTCTCTTCTTTTTTATCTGTACAACTCTTTTTTCCTCTCTGTTTCTTTTCATTTGATTTTCTCTCCAGTCTCCAGTCTTCAGTCGTTGGTTCGTTCGTTCGTTCGTTCGTGCGGAGGCATAGCTAATACAGTCATTCATTAGGAAACCAATTAAGAAGCTGAGCACACTTCCAACATCCTCTTTTTCATTCCCCTTTATTTAATTCACCAATTATTCAAATTCTCTTTCCTCTTCTCCATTCTCTACTCACTGTTGACAACGAGACAACGAGACAGGAGCCGGAGAGACAGAGACTGTTTGCTGTTTACCTTCTTCATTTCTTCCATCCTCATCCGTGACAACGACAACTTATTTATTATCACAAAGGGAAAGAGAGAGAGAGAAAGAGGAAGGAACTCCTACTGCACAATTATTCTCCATTCTCCATTCTTCATTGTTCCAACTTCTAAGCAAAGTCATTTTAACAAGGAAGATGAAAGATGAAGGGAAATAACATTTCCTGTCATCATCATCATGATAATGATAATCATGTTTGATAAATAAAAAGAAGATTGATCTAGAATCTAGAATCTAGAATCTAGATAAATGAATACGTCTCATAAATTATCTCTCGCTCTTCATTATTTAATATGTGAAAGGGTAGTAGTCTAGATAAATTCTCATCTATTGAAACGAAAAGAGACCGTCTTTGAACTTGCTTGAATATAAATGCAATTATCTTCCATCGTCATGATGATTCTGGCCCGAGTCTTGTTTTTTCAAGGTGATCTAGAATCTAGAATCTAGAATCTAGAATCATGAGGATAATTGAAAATGACAATTTGTTAGTCTTAATTATGATAATATAATAGGAAATGGGAATGAAGAATCAAGAATCTAGATTCGTGTACATAATATAATTTCCTGTCGCAAGTCCTCGATTCCTCAGTTCTGAGAGATGACTCAATTTAAATGTTAATTGTAAGTAAAGCATAATTGAATGAGTGGAGGAAAATGAAAATGAATGGGTGAATGGATGAATCATGGAAAATTATAAATTAGAAACTAGAAACTAGAAAGTGGAAAGTAGAAAGTGGAAGAACAAGGTAAACAAGATGAAGAGGATAATGTTGAATATTGAACTTTAGGGTGAAAACTGAATACTGAATACAACTCGAGTTTACTTTACTCTTTACTTTTTATTTTTCCTTTGCTACTCAATACTCACTCCTGTTTTAAGTATTATTAAGTGGCGTGATGAGAAAAGCCAAGTGCTTCTTCTCTCTTCCATATTTTCTAATACAACGTGTTCTAATATTTGTGCAAAGTATCTACATAAATAAGCATGCATGAATGAAAATGGCGATGAGGATGACGATGGAGAAAAAAACACGGGAGAATTCACCCATGTTCAGTTTCGTCCTTTCAGGTTTTCACATCTTGCATATATTTTCCCTCAATGATGATCAATTTGAAGTAGAGAAAATAGAGTACGTCTATGTTTCGCCAATCTGTCTGTCTCTATATATTTTTCACATGCCTTGAGAATTGAGAATAAAGGATCTAACATCTAGAATTTTGAATTTTGAATTGACATGGGTTCAGCTGAGCTGCACAAAAATGCTATAATGTTCTAATAGTGCAGCCTCCGAAATCCCTGATGATGACACACAGAGTGCGAGCAATATTAATAATGATGACTTTATTGAGTGACTGAATTAGGAAAACGAAAAAATTATAAACGCCCGAGCAATTCCTTGATTCTAGATTCTAGGTTCTTGCATCTACGTATACATTTAACTACAAGAGCTTTCCCTATCATTTTTCGAGTCCTCTTAATGCTATCGACTGCCGGAGAAATAAAAAACCAGAAATGAAAAATCAGAAAGAAAGTTAACAAGACGATCAAGTCAAGTCAAGTCAAAATTGGAGGAATGAGTATAAAAATTGACGAGCCACGCCTTGTATGAAATCAAGTATAATTTTATGCCACAAGTTCGAATGTCGAATCAAGAGTGTAGAATGAGTGTAAGTACATGTCATGTGTGTAGAGTGTAGAGTGTAGAGTTTTGAGTGTGGATAGTCAAAGTGGTAGTAATGAATTGGTAGCCATTTTGTTCCTTCACTTTTCTCTTTCTCTTTCCCTTGATTCTGCATTGAACATTGTGCATTGTGCATCGTACAATCTACATACATGTAGTGGAAGGAGTAATAGTGATAGTAATGGGAGTAGTATGATATTCTAGATACTAGATTCTAGATGCAGAGGAGAGTGTGGAATAGTAGTGTAGTGCAGTGTGGAGCAGAGTGTAGTTGTTGAGGACGACGCCCTTGCCGGCGAATCTAAAATGTCGATTGCATCCAGCATCCAACATCCAAACCCGAATTCGAATACGAGTTTCCCCTTATCCCGCTCCTCCTATAACTTGTATCATCTCACTTGATTCTCTGTCCTCTACCCTTTTCTCCACTACAGATACCACATATATTTTATGTGTATCCATCACTCTGGAGTCTGGAGTCTAGAGTCGAGAGTCTAGAGTCTAGTGATATCCAGTCACTGATCCATCCATATGCATCATGTATTATGCATTTTGTATTTCGTATTTCGTATTATGTAACGTGTTGGGTGTTGGGTGTTGGAGTTACAAACAAAATATCGTACAAACTACAAACAATACATATCGTATATCCAATGTAGAGCCAAATAATATATACAATCTACATTCTACATTCTAGAATCTACAAATGTATGTATGTAAGTTAAAGCCAACTCTTTTTTTGTTTCTCTCGCTCTTTCTCTTTCACTTTGTGTTTTGTGTGTTTCCATTCGCACATTTATTGATTTTTGATAGTCCCACAAAACATAAAATAGATACAAAAAGAAACTCTGCCATTTTTATTTTTATCATATCATCACAACACTTTTGCCTCTCCTCTCTCCTCTGAACTTGTAATCTAATTTATAATTTAATGTGTAATTAATCATTTAAATACTAGTAAATTAATGAGATGCATGGTAATTATTATTATTATTATTATTCATATTTCTCTTCATTAATTAATTAATTAGTCGAGTAATTAATCAAGTTTTGCGCATTTTAATTTAAAAGAAAAATTGAGCCAAATTGTGTAATTATTAAAAAATTTTTAATCAAGCACAAATTGGAATTTAAAATAAGGAATCGCCATTACCCAGTTTCCATTTTCAAATTTTCAGTCTGCAGTTCCTGTACTTTGCATTTGCCATCAACAGTGGAATTCATAGCATAGGAATTTATTTATTCTAGTTTTTAGTTTTAGTTTTTATCGGTTCTGTACGAGACTTTCATTTCATACTTTTGCTGATGATCAGGGCACAGTCGTCAGTCGATAGTCTTTAGTCGTTGGGCGTATGTAGTATGTAGTGGTACATATATTATTGTATATGTGTGTATGCTCCTTGCTCTGTGCTTAGAGCTTAGTGATCAATAATTTCTTTCTTTCTTATTTCCCCGACATTTATTAATGTGTCCGAGATCAAGGAAAAGTAAATTTCCAAATTTTTTATCCGACTCTTGAGAGCATTTGAACAAAAGACGGAGGAGGAAAATAAGAAAGTCTATTGTCTAGAATCCAGAATCCCTAATAGAATGCAGCATGGATGGAGACTGGAGACTGGAGAATGGAGAATGGAGAGAAATGAAGAAGGAGACTTGTATAAAAAGTAGAATTGGGGAAAAGGCAGAAAGAGGGAATGGTCAAAATGTATGTGGCTTTGAAAATTCATTAAAATAAACAAAACCTATGGGGAAAGGAAACGGCGAAGCACTTGGAAAAACTATCCAATTCAAACCAAACCAAACCAATCTAGTTCAATCCAATTCAAGTCAAGCCAATACCCTACACACTACACTACACTACATACATACCATGGCATTGGCTGTAGTTTATAGTTGTTCATTTGATATATGAAATAGTTGATCTGTGTATGTGTGTGAGTGTGTGTGTGCAGTGTTCGCTGGGAGGTAATGTTCAGTTCCGAGTCTCAAGACTCATCTTGAAAGTTAGGGTCCGATAAATAATTGCATCTCCATCCGAGCTGCCTTCTCCATTCTACAACATTCATTCTACATGTTGTACCTATTGGAATTATTGCATCCAACTTAGACTCACTCTCTCCTTCTCTCTCTCTCGTCAGCAATGGTTCTTTGTCTCGTCTATTTGTTGGGAAATGACGCTTCGCTTGATAAACCAGCTAAAACATTAAATGTGGAAATGACCCTCATGGAGCTTTCTTTCTTCCTCCAGTCTTGAACCTCCAGTCTGTAGGTTTTAGATCTATTTGATTCTAAATTGTACACTGTACACTGTACATTGTACATATTTACAACAGGAAAGGAACAAGATGAACAAGCTCCTTGCTTACTTTTGATCGTCTCAATGCTCCATTCTCCATTCTCCATTCTTTTCTTACAAATGTACATTTGTACTCACATACATCATGTATCATGTATGATTACACAATGTACTCCGATCTCCATGGCCACACGCTACGCAGCTATTGTACATGCTTATTCTAAACTCTAAACGACGATACAGATTTGAAGGTTTATTCCTAATTCCTATGTTCCAAGTGTATTTTATAGCACTACCAAATCCCAATACTGATATTCTCCAATATCAAATGCACTCATGAATCATGACTCATGACTCATGAACTTTATGAACTTAAAAACACGTGCAAAATGTACATTTTGTATAAAAATAAGAATTTTGAGCTCACTTGTCACCTTCAATTCCAATTATAAGAAGCATGAAGCATAAAGTATAGAACATAGAGTATCGAATACAGGGTGAATTGTCTAGGTATTATCTGTTGTCTGCATTCGATACTCTATGGATAAAAGGAATAAATAAGTGTGACATGTATCCTTGTCGTTCGATACCTTCTCCTTCATTCAGAATACAGATAAATGAGAGTGAAACTCAAAAACTCATCTCAACGGGATGAAAACTATAGGAATGAAAGAGAGAGAGAGAGAGAGAGAGAGGAGCTCGTGTACTAAATAGTGAGTGTCAAAGACTTGGATCCAAGTTGGATCCAAGTTAAAGGGAACTGTTATGAGAATCAAAGAACGGAACGCTTCATTCCAAAGTTTTCAAACTCTTGAAAAGAATGAGAGGAGCAAGACAAAGAAAAACGTGGAAGAAAGGAGCAAGAATGATTTGGAGAAGTGTCCTTTTCTTTTCTTTCTCTTGCGCTTGTTCTCCTTGTTCTTCTTGTTCTTCTAGTTTCTAGTCCCTAGATTCTCCTAGTCTTCCAGTCACGTGCATACATAAAGGATGAGTATAAACTTGATGGTGAAGAGACTCAGACTTAGACTATGACTACGACTTTTACTAAAGTGTGTATAGAAAAGGGACGAGAATCGAGAATCAAGACTCAAGACTCAAGAATAAGGGAAAAGAGACGAGTAAAAAGTGTAGACTGCAGGTTGCAGGTTGTAGATCGTGTGTGTGTGTATAGATTGTAGATATATTAAAAATCTCATGAAAACTTCCAACTTCATCCAATCCACGTGGTAGCGAGAGAGAGAGAGAGTCTATGCTAATGCAATGGAATTAATGGGACTGTTCTTTGAGAACACTTTTACTTTCACTTTTAAGATTTTCAAGCTGACTCTTAATCACGTAAAAAATGCTATGAAAGAAAAGGGAAAAACTTTCATTCCTTTCCTCTCTCGTTCCTTGAACACTGAACACCATTCACCGTTCACCATTCACGATCCAACATCCAGTTGACTCATAAGAGTCTCTTACATTTCTACATTCTACATTCTACGTTGTACATGTGATGTGCGATTTGCGATTTGGGTCTCATGTCTTATGCATTATACATGTAAGTAAATAAAATTGTCCACATGCCTAAATAGTTCTAGCTCCTCCACATTCTACATTCTACATTCTACATTCTAGACTTTGGCTAGAGACTTGAAACTCCAGAATCTAGACTCTAGACTCTAGATTCTAGATTCTAGACTCGAGTTGAGTTGTTAGTTGATAGTTGATGGTGGAGAAAGAAAAAAGGACAGAAATCTCATACTCATATCATTCCACAGCCCAGCACAGTAAAGAACAGAAGAAGAATAAAGTAAGAAAGGGAAAAGAGTGAAAGAGTAAAAAAGGGAGGGGAAGAAAAATTATTTTATTGTTATTATTCTTGGCCTGGAGTAAAAATTAAAAGTTTTTATAAGGCGTCGTTTTCCTTGTCCTTTTCTCCATTCTATTCTCGCTCTCTCTCTCTCTCTCATTCCCTCTGCCTGTCGTAATAATGGAATGTCGGGCTCTATACCATAGTTAATAAATCCCAGGAGCACTCGTAATAAAAATCCGGGGCCGGGGCCAGACCAAGAAAAAGAAGAAGAAGAAGAAGAAAAATCTACCGCTTCCTCTTTCCTTTTCCTTCCGTATTCGGTATTCCATTCTCTTTTTCATTTGTCCTCTCTCCTCTTTTCTCTATTCTGTCCTGAATTTTCACCACCACTCTTCTCTCTTCTCTCTCCTTCTTTTGGTCTTAGTCCTCGACTATTATGAGTTTGTGTTGGGAAATTTTTTGATTAAAACTTTAATGATGATATATTCTTCTAGAGTCTAGAGTCTAGAGTCTAGAATCCAGAATCTAGAATCTTGAGTCTTGAGGAAAGAATTCCGTCCATTTTTCCCTTTTCTCCGTCCTCATCTTCTCCTCAACCAAACTAAGAAGTAAAAGTATAAAAATGGAGAAAAGGAGAGAAAAAGTAAAAGGACTGTAATAAAAACGGTTGGAAGGTTCGTATTAATTTTCCAACGCGTTGGGATTAATCTGATTGCGCATTTAAGCACTCGCAATCAAGGAGCAGGAAGACTATATAATCCAACAGCCAATGCCAACGTGTGTATTATGAGTTTGTGCCAGCGTCCGCCTCAATGCCAATGCCAACGCTAGAATGAGAATGAGAACAAGAGTCGCAGTAGTAAAATTAATAGTCATTTTCATTTTCATTTGATTTCATTTCATCAGGAGCGTTTACTTGGAAATATTAGCATTCGCATTAGCATTTCTTGCTCATTACTCGATACACAAAAAATATGCATTTTACATCTTTGCTCAAGATTCTACATTCTACACTCTAAATTCTAAATTCCAAGTTCCGAGTCCCAAGTTCTGGCTTCTAGACTGGAAGCTCGTAGCTCGAGATGAGTAATATATTATGAAAAATTGTATAGTATTATGTAAATATGCATGGATGATTATGTATTTCCTCCAGACGGCAATCACAATCTTATTATACTGCTCCAAAATGAAAATGAGACTCTTTCTCCCTCTCTCCCTCTCCTTCTTGTTCTGTTTTGATAGGGCAAGAAGTAAAAGTAGACGGAGAAGGAGAAGGAAAGGAAGAGGAAGGAAATGGGAAAAGAAAACGGTAGGATCGTGCCTGCTTTTAAATTTGAAATTAATGGGCTTACATTATTACACACCACCATGATATCATTATTATTATTATTACTATTCCTACTCCTATAACCATTACTATTACTATTACTCCCGGTCTATCCTCTCTCTCTCTCTTGCTCCTTTCTTTTTGTCAACGTCTCATAAACATTCAAATTTCAAATGTAAAATAGATATAGCCGAGACGAGTGAAAACTCACACAAACTTCCGTGCTCTGTGCTCCAGCCGTAGAAATAATCATAATAATCATAATAATGATAATAATGCTATCATCATGATACTCAAATACATGTGGAGACTGAGGACTTTTTCTGCTTCTGTTCCTGATCTCTGATTTGAATTTGGACTATTTGCAGTTCCACACATTAATGTTGGTTCTACAATCTACACTCTACACTCTTCAATCTACACACATGAGCATTTCTAATGTCTAATGTGTAATGTACACAAGTAATTTCTCTGTCTATGTAAATTCAAAACTCCAAGCTCCAAACTCCAAACTCATTGAGTCACCCAAGCAAACACACACACACACACGCGTATTTATTCATTCAGTTTCTCCTTTCCGCTCCATATCTGTACATTGGAATGAAATGCTGGAGATAAAATAAAAATGTAGAAAAGAAAGGTTATAAAGTTGTCGTGTGTGCATACTAATATTAAGATTTTTCTCTGTCTTCTCTCCCTTTTCTCCTCTTCTCATTTCCTTGGAAGAGCAAGAGCAGAAAGCAGAAAGCATGATAGAAATTTAGTAAGAAGGAAAGTTGGGTTGGAATGTATTCGTATTCAAAGTTGGATTCGGCTTTGGATTCTCATTCTCATTCTTAGAGGAGCAAAGACAGGACGAGAAAGAAGTTGTGTACGGTGTAGAGTGAGCGGTGTAGGTTTATAATCCCTCGTCCCATTATAGTGAAAAACAACCCGTAAGAAATGGAGTCGAAGAGTCGAAGAGCCAAGAACGCGCCAATATAGCAAAATTAATGGGCGATATGAATGCGCATGCAATTACGGAATCCTCATGAGCAAAACTTGAATTCTCTTGGCAATCATACAAATACACACACACTCACACACTCATGCACACATGAAATAATATAAAAAGTACAGACTACAAACTTATAATATGAACACTAATACCTTAACTTTAAATGTCTTCTCCAGTCTCATTCTAATTCTCATTGTCCTTCTCCTTCTCGTTCTGCTCCATGCACACAAAACACAAAGTACAAAACACAAAGTACAAAATATAGATAAAACAGGAATGAAAAAAGAAATAAAGAAAGTCAGACTGTCATCCAACGAGTTAAATACTTTTTGTCTTGAGACTCGAGACTCGAGACTGGAGATCTTTTTATCTGCAATCTAATACATTAGTCTCGAGTCTAGAGTGTGGACGCACAGCCAAAACGCCCGTGTAGAATGTAGAAGGAAGAACGTAGAGATAAAAGTAAACCTAAACAGAGTAAAATAGAGTAAAATGGAGAGGATTCGCTTGCGTCATCATTGTTTTGACTATTAATATCCATGAATTTCATACACACTGCAGTGTGTGTGTGTATGTGTGTTTGTTGTAGAATTTCTTGTTCTCTGTTCTCTGTTGTATTTTAAGTCGACTCCTGTGTAATCTAAGATATACAATTTATTTTTCCAAATGACAAAATTCAAAGTTAACTTCAGCGTCAGCGTGGATGTAAATGCAAACAATAATCTTGAAATTATGATGATGATGATAAGACGCTGTTCTTCTCATTATTCTAAATTTTATGGTTGAGCAGAAAGGAGGAAAATTATACATTTGAATCATCTCTATAATAATAATAATAATAATTTTTTCATTGTCTACAGAAGAAAAAGAGGAAGACGAGCAAATAAATTAATTTTTCTGCTTGAAAAATAATACGATATGAATTAAGATTAATAATTTTTTCAATTTCATAAAATCGCTCTGTCTTTTGTCTTGTGTCTTGTGAAAAATACCCAATTGAATTGTATTGTATTTTTAATGCGCTCTACAATTCTACATACATGTATTGCAAGAAATGAGGAAAAATCATAATCATAATCATGATTCCTGACGTAAAGAGTAAAAAAATAAAACAAAGTAATAAAAAATATGGAAAAATAGAAAAAATGGAAAATAAAAGAGGTACAAGGTTGGATTGAATTGCGTCATCTGTTTTGTCTTTTGTCTTGGAACAGGGAAAAATTCGAGTCGTTAAAAATTAGTCTTTTTCTCCTTTGCCATTTTGCTCTGTTTCTCTAGATTCTAGATTGTAAATTGTGCTCCGTACACAAAACTCATTCATCAATTCAACTCGTATTTGGACCTGTAAGTTGTGACTTGTGACTTGTGACCTAGTTGAAATTAATGGACAATATTTTGTATTTTGTAGTTGGTTTAGCAGTGAAAAGAAATTAGTATGCATGAATTTCCTTGGGCTTGTCCAAAGTCGGAAAAAAGGAGAGAAGAGAAAATGAATGGATGTTTTTGTACAAGATTGTAGGATAAATTTCCCTTCTTTCTACATTTTATTTTAAACAGAAGAAGCAAAAGTAGTCTTAAACAAGATAACAGATCCAAGATGAAAACTCGGAACTCAGAACGGGAGTGGGGAAGACATTGGTAATTGTGGATGTGAACACACAATACAGAATACAGAATACACCCAAACAAGATAGTGTGCAAGAGCAAGTGTTTTTATGACCGAGGAAAATGGAAAATTGTAGGATAGAAAAGAGAGAGGGAAGGAAAAGAGGAAAAACTTTGTGAAATTACATTCAGTTTATTTTCATTAGAAAATCGGATGAGAAACAGAATGAGTGCCAGAGTCTGGAAAACTAGAAGACTAGAAAAAGTGTAAATGGGGAAAAGTTGGTTGTTGGTTGTTTTCCTCCGTTTCTTCTTCTCCTTGATCTTTTTCCTCAACTTGTTTAGCTGGCTAAAGATGTTGTATATTGTATAATGTACCAAGTAGAAAGTAGAAAGAGTAAAATGGAAATTACATGCGTGGATCTAAGTTATTCTCCGCTTTAAAAAATGAGCAGGCTGGATTCTGGATTCTGGATTAGGCTAGTCTGAGACCAAAATAGAACAAAACAAAGAAAAAGAGGAGAAAAGAGAAGAACTAATCGTCGAGTTGGTATTTGGGATGGTTTAATTTCTGGAACCATTTAAAATTCTACGTTGATTAAAAAACTAAACCATTTTATTTCTTCCTTCTAGAATGAATAGATGTAGATTCTAGAATCTAAAAACTTGCAGTTTTTACGAGAAGAGGAGAGAAATCTCCAGGATGAAATCAAGTTAAAAAATTCTCCGTTCTATTCACATGTAACACATGAACAATGTGCAATGTACAATATGTGCATAAACTATGCAAATAGGAAAGAAAGTAAGGAAAAAGTGCTGAGATTAGAGTTCTCCAACGTCACTGTACAATGTAGAATCTAGAATCTAGATCTGAGATAGCTCAGTCTTTAGTCTTGGTCTTTAGAACTTTGTTATGAATTTCTCCATTTTATTTTTATCTACATATTCATTTGAGCATTGAGCATTGAACATTGAGCAGATTCACAGCCAACTGTATCACACTATATCCAATTGTACTGTGCTGTGTTATGTGGAGACTCGAGACTCGAGACTGGAGACTGGAGATTGTTGAGGTGTAAAGAGGCGAGTAAATGTATTGGTGGGATACGGGATACTGGAAAGAAACGGACTGGAGAAGAGCGAAGTGCTGGATACAAATCCCATGCATAGTAATCAGAGAAATGTGGTCATAAATTTTGTCATTCTTTTTCCTCTCTTTGGAATTCCTTTTCTCAGCATTTCCACCCGTTACTAGTTTTTTTTCCCTTCTTGTTCTTGGTGAGAATGTGGATGTAGAAAAGCTGGAGTGGAGAAAGCCCGTTGATCGCACACAAATTCCCACAAATACAAATACAAGAGAAACGGAAAAACAAAGACAGATCCACAGAAACGCATCTACATTTTCCTTTCTACTTTGTACATGTTGAGAATGGAGAATAATGAAAATTACAATCTATGTCTAGTGTCTAGTGTCTAGTGTTGTAGCCCATGGGACTCAAACAAATGCATTGGTGATGTAATGGAATAGAAAGTGTTTGTCTCTGTATTAAATTGATGGTGTTGAGTGTTGAGTCTTCAGGTTTTCCCGTTTTTTCCCATCGTCCCTTTTACTTTATTTTTACTCTATTTTCTGCTCATCATTCTGGTTCTGGTTCTGGTTCTACATAATATTTTCAAGATATACATGTAAATGTATGAAGGATGCAGAGTGAACAGTGAACAGTGAACAGTGGCCATCAGTTATAGATACCTGATTATGCGAGAGAAACCAGAGAATTATTTTCGGTGGTCTGGTCTATTAAAATGGCTGCATATTCTATTTTCTATTTTCCTGCGTCCATCTATATTATTATTTATTCTGTATTCCAGATTCTAGATTCTATATGAAATCGTACAATTTCTAGTTTCTAGTTGTAGAAAAAAAGAATCATTTCCATGAACCACTAGATTGTAGATAGATGGAAAATTGATGTTGATGTTGATGTACAGATCAAGTCTGGAGAAGAAATGAGTGCATATCTATGTGTGTGTGTGTGGGCTTTGTACATCCTGTTTTGTAGTTATTTTACAGATGCTCCATATATTAAAAGCCGTGTATGTATGTACCTAAATATAAGTGGGAAAGAATCTTATCCTTGAGTTTCCTTGTTCTTTTTCCTTTTCGGTTTCCTTGTGATTGCCGTTGCTATTGTCGTTGTCGTTCTGGATGTATTTGTACTTGTACGGTTTTCCTCCCTATTTACATAAGCTTCCGAAAATCTAAGGAAATGAACAAGGAACAAAAAGCAGCTAGAATCTATAGTAGAATTTAGTTTAATACTCTCAACTCCTTTTCTCCTTCTCATTCATTTTCCCATTTCCCTCTCTTGTCTTTTTCCATGGTTCTTTCTCCTTCATTTTGACTATTCTTCTTCGTCTCGGCCAGTTTCTTGATCCTTTTTCCTTTTCTCTTTCTCTCTGTAGTCTCCGCTTTTCTTGCTTTATTCCGATTTCGTCTCATTTTCTTTGACCGCTCTCCTTTTCTCCTTCTCACGACGCTCAACGCTCAACGCCAAGTAAATGCTAAATAAACCCACCAAGTGTATTCATTTCCTCTTCCCGTTTCATCCATCTCTGCTACTCCTCATGCTCATTTTCTATTCTTTTCACTTGGATCCACTACTGACTCCACATTGTACATTGTACATTGTACTTTGTATTTTGTATTTTTTCCGTTTTACATAGTCGCCGCTCATTCATTCATTCATTCTTGCTCCCTAACCACACACACTTGCTCTATTTCATTCCCATTCGGATACATGTATTTACATGTCTTTAATCTAGAATCCAGAATCTAGGATCTAGAATCTAGGAGTCAGGAAGAAAAAGTCGCTAACTAAATGTGGAGAAGGAAGTTGGCTTGTCTTGTTCCAGTTTCTTTTATTCTACTCTTTTATTCATAGTTGGAATAACAATAATAATTTTTCTCTGATCCGCCAATTTTATATCATGTTCGGCTGCTCTTTTTTATTCGTATATTGTACATTGTACGTTGTACATAGTATGTAGTTGTAGTCTTACATCTATAGAGAAACATATAATATAAAATGTCCATTGTCCATTTGGATTTAGCTACATTCATTTTCCTGATTTGTGTGTTCATTTACATTTTGTATGCAAAAGGTCCGCGTTGTCCTTGCGTTGATGTTGCTGTTGCTGTTGTGCTGATGCTTTCCCGTAATCTCGCTACTCCCTCCCTCTCTATAGTTCATCATCTCCTCCCTCATCCGCACTGCCCAATCCCAAAATCCCAAAAGCCCAAATCTGCATCATTCACGTCCTCAGTGTCTGTCGCGCAGTCATTAAACCAAAAACCAAAAACCAAATGAGACAAAAGTTTGCACATGACTAAAATAAAGACTGACAAAAATTTAATATGGAAATATTAATTTTTAAATTAAACAATATGAAACTAGAGGAATTTTACAAATTATCTGCATACAGTATTTGCACAATAATTATAGCTGAAAATGTGAGCATTTGAAACGTGACCACGTATTATTTTACCTCGAATACTTGTGTATAAAAATGCATTTGAAATGTGAGGAAGATTGTGTGCAAAAAATAGAGGATATTTCTACATTCTGCATGGAAGCGTGTACGAAAATGTGTACAAATATTGATGTAGAATGTAGTTACTGTGCAAATAGGACGTTATATAATATAAAATACACAATACACAGGGCACATGCTATCCTACATCTCGGAGGTATGATTGAAAAGAGTGTGATAAAAAAGGAATCTCGGAGCATGAAAGTACACTATACATTGTACACTGTACATTGTACATTGATCATTGTACATTCAGACGAGGCAAAAACTTACGCACGAGATGAAGGAACGAGCGAGCGAGCCAGTGAGTGAGTGAGTAAGTGAGTATTTACATCACCAGTATTTATTTATTGTTGCATTAGGTATTTGGTATTTGCATATAAAAAATTGTCATTGTCGGCCTCCGCATCAGCATCGGCATCGGTCTGGATTGGATTTGAAAGGAAATTGTATTGGGACGTAACAAGTTTATAAAGGCGAGAAATAGAGAAAGAGAGAGCGAGATAGAGAGAGAACGGGTAGCATAGCATTAGAATTTAGAATGTCAAGCAATTCAAATTGAAATTGATAAAAAGAGTGAAAGAATAATATTATGCACAATGTAAAATAATTTATGTACAGGAAAGGATGGGTAGAAAAAAAGGGATGAGGGATCATTTGCCTACGAGTTAGAGAGTTAGAGAACGAGGTACACAGTGGCACAGTGGCAGAGGTTGAATTTGAGTTTGGTGTCCTCGCTTCAACAAAAGTATCATCTAAAAGGTAAAAGGTAAAAAGCAAGAGAAAGAGGAAGAAAAAGGACTTGAGCAAAACAGGCAAAAAAACGCAAGAAAAAAATCCAGGTGGTTCCTTTTTCATTTTCCTATTTTGTATTTCGTACCTTGAACCTTGAGCAATGTGTGTAGTGTGTAGTTTGTAGCATTTGTGAATGTGAACCCAGTGCCTCATTTCTTTACCACTATGCAGCACATTGTGCGCCTTGGGACTTGGAGTAAAAGGACGAGTACCCTTTTTCATTGAGAAGAGTTGTGCAGAGATGTATGTACAATGTGTAATGTACGGTGTAGAATGTGGTTCACATAAAATGATGATGGTGACAGCAAAAAATGGAAGGGACGCATAAAAAATGAACCAAGTTTTTTGTCAGGATGGAAACGTTTCTTTTTTTATTGTATCGATGCATCGAGGATCGAGGATCGAGCACTGTACATTGTACATGGAAGGTTTGAATTGTGAATTGTGAAGGTAGGAGCGGTGCGATGGACGGTGTATGTATGTATGTACAATGTAGACGTGGAAGTAGTGGCAGTCGTGTGTGTGGACTATGAACAAAGGGCAGTGATAATAATGCACATGTTACTCCCATCTATAGATCATTCAGATTTAGGAGTACGACCTCATACTCTTGCACAAGGGATATAGAAGGATCCTTCACTCACTCACTCGCTTGCACTCTGCCCTTATTACTTATTCTTTTATTCCAAATTCCAAACAACAAATTTTTTTGCATCCACCCGAGCCCAACAGTTTTTTTGCATTCCTCCCGTCTCTCCTGTCTACTTGTCTCCATACTCCATACTCCACACAATACTATACAATTTTAGATACATACATTATTTTGTTTCTATTTTCTATCAGGAGTGAAAGGGGTCTAATGTCTAATGTCTAATGTCTACTGTCTAATGTAAGGATATTCACATGCCGATGTCGAAAAATCTATATCCAGTATCCATATTTACAGTATGTTGGATGTACAATATTATTTACTATTTCTATCTCCTGTTAACTGTTGGCTGATATACTTATGTACATTTTATCTTGCAATATTATGTCTGCTTTGTCCCTTTGTTCTTCCCAAGCAGAAATAGCAACAGAAAAAGAAATATGCATTACAAATTATTTTATATCATTTATAGTCCATCCTTTGTATTTTGTATCCTTACATTTAGCTACTGTTTGCCATGTGTATTTTTTTTACATACGTTTTTTCAGTCCCTTCATTTGAAATGTAAAACTTGAAATAATATTTTGAATATATTTCTCCTATCTATATTTATATCAGTATTCAAGCATATCTATAGAGTTTATATATAGTCATTTTACATATCATATGGATTGTGAATTGTGGATGGATCAAACTCTGATGTAGCAAATAATAATAAATGGAGGGGAAACAAACGAAGAAGATTTAAACTAACCAACAAATTTTTTATGAGCACGGTAGACGGTGGATAGGAGATTAAAAGTTTTAAATTATCAATGCTGAGCAATGCCGTAATATTCTACGTTGTACATTATACTGGAGATAAATAGATAGAATTTATATCACAATTATGCACGGAGCTACTATGATCAGAGTTCATACAGAATACAGATACTACAAATGGATGAAACATGTAAAATGTAAAAGGTTGAAATAGAAATCGAAAGGTTCTTTTCCATTTCATTGCTTTGAAGGTCGAATATCCGAAATAGAAATTGTACATGAATTAAATATAAAATATCTGTATAACGATTGGATCTGTTTCCTTTTATTCGTCATAAACATTTTGATTCCGATCAAAATCTACCTTGTCCAAATGGATAATATTATACAAATATACAATATTTCAATATGCAGCAAAGAGTAGTACACAAAATATAAATATATAGAGAAATATGCACTTATAGCCTATAGACTATACCACGTAGAATGTAGAATGCAGAATATGGAATATGAACAGATAATAAATAGAATGTACAGAAATAAATGTATTGAACGGGGTTAATCTTTTTTACTTTTTACCCTTAGAAATTATTCAAACTCGATCCTTTTCTCTTCATCGAGTTTCTATTATTGAGCATTGAGTATTGAATATTGACTGTTGAGTCTCCACTTCCAGCTCATCAATATTCAATCCAAGTTTTAGCTCACAAACAACCGACAACGGACATCCATCAGTCCATCCATCGAACTGGTTCCTTTTTCCTCCTTCCGATTCCAATGCTATTATACCTCTTTCCATCCTGAATTTCCATCCGGAATCCTTTGGATTAATGAAAAACTCTTTTGATCAAGCTGAATAGCATTTAGAATCGTAAATACAAATCTGTACAAAAAATAGAAACTGTCCGAACTTTGTCATTCTGAAGACTAGAAACTAGAATAAATAACTTTAACGTTTTAACTAGTGATAAATTCAAAGTACTTTTCGTGATTTTTGTTATTTTTGTATTTTTCTATCAATTTGAGAATAAACTATTAAATCCATGACTTTGGATTTTTTATTAAGAATTTAGAGGATTAGTATTAAAAGCCATGATTTTCATCATGTAAAATAGAGGAGGAAAACTAGAGAAAAGGAGTGAGAATGTTGAATAATTTGCATAAAATAATTAACTAATTAGTTTTTAATTAGTATTTGAATTATAACCAACTAACTAGCTGCGCTGGACTGGATTGAATTGGATTCCTGTTATTCATAATTCATACAGAAGAAATGGAAGTAGAAGGAGAGCGTAGAGCGTATTTAAGTGGTAGAAAGTACTAGATGCTCCATGCTCCATGCTGGATGCTGGATGCTAGATGCTAGGAACTAGAAACTAGAGAGAGAAAGGGAATTACCTTGAATTTGACTACACACTCTCTCTCTTCTGTGGAGCCGCCCACACAGGAAATTCGTATTCGAATTCGAATCCAAATTCCTAAAGGCTTATGATTTATACGGCCCCCATTTCATAACAAATCACCCCCAAAACATAACATTTCACCC